>JAYEVE010000199.1:0-72500 GCA_036346375.1 Guadua angustifolia
GCGTGCAAGTTCTGGCGAGGTGGCGCCTCCAAGGCCCACTGCGACGCCGGGCTGCTCCCCAGCTCCACGGAGCAGCTGCGCCGCCTGGGCGGGCGAGACGTCCCTCGACCGGCGTGACGGCCGGGAGGCGCCTTGGTCGTCGCTCGCCCCCGCGATATCCTGGCGCTAAGGATCCGCCATCTTCTGATGCACGAGCCTGCTTGCGAACGCCAAAGTCCGCCGGGGAGTTAGCCGGAAAAGCCAACCACTAGCCCCCTACCTGGCGCGCCCCTGTCGGCGTATTCCACCTGACAGGCCCGGAGTCAACAGACCGGGTTTTGTTCGGAAGGAGGGCGTCTTCGCGGCTAGCTAAACCTAGCAAGGGGGAACCCTAGAGACTCCCCCGCGGCAAACGTCGGCGCCCACGAAATATAGATGACACACCGATTTTACCCAGGTTCAGGCCCCCTTTTCTTATGGGTAATAGCCTTACTTCCTGCTGGATTGCTTTCAAAGAGTGTTTTGAACTGTTGCAGCACAAAGCTTGGGAATTACAAGTTCTTCCTCCGCTCTACTGCTATACTGTGGCTTGTTTTCTTCAACCTCTGGCCCCCCTTTCCTATGCATCCGAGGGCCCTTATATAGGCCAGGCTAACAGGAGTAGGTAAAAGGGGGTCATCATGCTGATCCTTACACATTCAATCGCCTTCTGTCTTTGTCCGTTCCTCGGCCTCATTAAATGCCGACGCATGTAGCCGTCCAGTCCGCCGCGATTTGACCCTTTCTTGTGAGGTTGTGAGAGGCGTCGAGGAATGGGCTTATAGCGAAAATCCTTGCAATGACAGGTCGACACCACCGTCCTATGGCCTGCAGCAGTCTGCACGACAGAGAAGGAGCCTTGAGGTGAAGCCACCTTGCTCCACCTTTTGTCTTGCGGCGCAGTGATGCGCGCCCACCGCTTTCCGGGCGCCACGTGGATCGCTCGCCGGGGCGGCGTGGCATCGCGCACACTCGCCGCCGCCGGCGCCACGTGATCGCCCCGGGCGGCGTAGAACATCTGCGCCACCGCCACGGGCGCCCACGGATCGCCCGGCGAAAGGCGGTATGCACGCCACTGCCGCCGGGCGCCACGTGGGATCGCCGGCGGCGAACATCTGCACGCCACATGTCGCCGGGCGCCACGTGGATCGCTTCCGGGCGAAAGCAGGCATCTGCGCCCTTTCTCGCCGGGCGCCACACGGATCGCCCCGCCGGGCAGCGGCATGCACGCCACTCGCCGCCGGGCGCCACGTGGACCGCTTCGCCGGGCGAAGCGGGCATGCACGCCACCGCTTTCGCCGGGCGCCACGTGGATCGCCCGGGCGGCAGAGGCATCTGCGCCACTTGCCGCCGGGCGCCCGTGGGATCGCCCAGCGCGGCGGGCATGCACGCCACCGCCGCCGGGCGCCACGTGGACCAGGAATGTTGACCGCTTGATTGACTGCTTTTGTGCGGCGGAGAGGG
The DNA here is from genome assembly GCA_036346375.1 of Guadua angustifolia. NCBI lineage: Eukaryota > Viridiplantae > Streptophyta > Magnoliopsida > Poales > Poaceae > Guadua > Guadua angustifolia. Next base: position 1,483 of record JAYEVE010000199.1, read on the forward strand.
TACCCCAGCGCAGAGTACGCTGACAGATATAGAAGCCCATATCGTCTATATATGTCTGATAATTTTTTTGAGAATTGTTTAGAACTTATGCATATAGTTTTCACATAATTTTTTATTTATTTTAAAAAGAAACAGAAAAGAATATATTTTTTCTTTGCTGACAGGTGGGCCCAGGCAAAGTGGACCGGGTCCATGAGCCAGCCCAGGTGCACCGTGCACCCGGTGCACGGTTAGGCACACCTGGCCAGCTAGGGCCCGAGAGCAGGGCAACACGGCACGGGAGGCGGGGCGTCTGAGCCGGCAAGCGGCCGAGCTCAGACACTAAGAAGCGAAACGACGCGGTAGAGCTAATGCAGTCGACGGCGGTGGCCAGAAAAAATGGGTTGGCGGCCGGAGCTCAAACCTTCATGAAATCCGTCGAAATGAATGCAAGAGAGCTCTTGCGAGGTGGCAAAATGGGCGAGAGGAGGACCGAGGAGCAGAAAATGGGAGGCAGATTTCATGGCGTTCAAAAGGAAAGTGACACAATCTTTGCTTGGATTTTGGGGGAATTAAGGCCATGAATAGCAAGAGGAGACGCAGAGGATTCGATTGACAAAGTTTTGGAAGTTTTTTGCGCAAAAATCACACAGATTTGAAGCTTCATTTTCGGTATCAATGGAGGGGGGAGAGAACCGTGTTCTATGCATAATGGCTGGAGGTTGACGAAACATATGACAGGTGGGGTCCGGTCTCACCTGTCATCTATTTCTTTTTTCAAATAATTTAGTGCTGAGGAAGAAAAAGACTTGGAAAAAATAGCAAAATGGATCCAATTTTTTTTAATAATTCTAAAAAATACATTTGATTATTTGGGACTTAATCAAATTATTTTAGGAATTTTGAGGTTTTAATTTTTCTGCAGTAATTCTTTTAATAAATTTGAAAATAGCAAAAATATTTATAAAATACTGAAAATTAAAGAAAATTTGTAGGAAATTAGAAATAAGAGATTAATTGATAATGTGCAAATTTTTATGTTGTTACAGCTAGTGCGTTCTATCTCTCTAAAAATCTATAACAAAAAATAGAAAAAAATAATTTATCAACAAACAAATGCAGTCTCCTAAAAATTTTCTAACAAGAAGAAATATAAAAAGAAAATAGGAGAGCTCTATCGGGCTAGCAGTGGAGCCACGCATGGAGGTGTGACGGCGCCGAGCAAGGGGGTAGAGCCGAGGGCACTAGTTCATCAGACCTGTTAGAGTGATGTCAACTCCATGTACTACTGTACTATGATATTTTTTTTATCAGTAGCAAAGTAGGAGCATCAAGATAACCTTATCCACCTTCTGTGCGGGGCTCGCCGATTTTTCTTTCTTTGTGTTTTTTAATTCCGTGCAACGGGTAGGGACTTTCCTTTTTGTTCGGCTCATCGAATTGGGCCATGACCTATTACAATTGTACGATGTATTAGCAGCTCAAATACAGTATTGCATGGATGCACACAAGCCCGTGGTACATGCACGTATCACGTATATATATCTAGACCTTGCATGTGCTTAGTTGCTTTCGTCACTGGAAACTTCTCACCTTACAACACCATGCATGGGTGCACCTGTCCCATCGGCCCATAAAGCCCACTAGAACGTCCACCGGTGTCTCATCTAACAAACCATTATTGGATCGGCCCAGCCCATTTGACTGCATGCAGCCAGGTTTCCTATAAAAAAAAGGGAAAAGAAGGCTCTGCATTCAGGAGTTGTATAGCATGTTGTGATCTCTAGCTTCTTGTACAGGTACAATGCTTGACCGTGAGACTGCTAGGTATCTTCTTGTAACGCAAACAGCAAACTGAAACCGCTTCTTTGTCTTTTTTTCTCACTTCGCCATTTTGATTTTGAACAGATAGGGAACAGCGATTCTTTTTTCTTTTTTTGCTCACACGCTGAAGATCAACTTCCAAGCCGTTGTCGCTGCTTCTTTTCCGTTTGTTTGCATCCAAACAATTTCTAAATCTTCGTCGTCGTCGTCTCCTTCACTTTCAGACTTACTTTCAGCCTGTCAAGGGAGATAAATATGACAGGGACACTATTTGAATAAGTACTGCAAGGTCACTCTCCGGAAACATGTCCAAGTTCTCAAATAATAATAGGGAGTAGGTAGTCAATGGTTTACAATTGGAATTGTTTCCATGGTCTAGGCGAGTTTTACCTAGTTTCAATGTGTTTCATCTGTATTCTGCAGGTTTCAGTAAGTTTCAAATGGGTTTTGTAAGGTTCTAGCGTGTTTCAATAAATTTGAATGAGTTTCAAATATAAGACAATAAATTTTATCCAGTTTTATTTCTGAAATTTGATTAAAAACAAATTTGAAAAGAACATGGGAGGAATGAGTTCTAGTGCAACACTCTAGCATTCCTCCAAATGACTGGAGCTACGTAACCGCAGATACATGGTTTCTGAGGGTTGTATGAGTAGTTGAGTTTTGTTGCAAAGTGGTTCTAAGAGTTTGTTATATAGTTTTGGTATGTTACACAAGAGTAATATTTTTGTTGCAATGTGACTTCTCAAATTAAACATGCTCCTGGTGATATCGCGATGAAAGTAACAACGTGTTACGGTGCCGCACGTCCGTGGTGAACGGAAATTCGATCGCTCTCAACATGTATACGATCACTCTCCTGAATTTACAGAAATTTCCGTTGCTACTTTTTTTTTTTTTGACAATGAGTGATGTGGTCGTGACATTATATTAGGTAATCGTCGACCTCGTCGTTATTTCTCTGGTCCTCGTCATTAATTACTTTTTTTTTTGACAACGAGTGATGTGGCCGATCGTGACATTATATTACGTAATCGTTGATCACCTCAACATTATATCTCTGATATTTGCTAGGCGCTTTAAATTGTACAGTGTTTACAAGTACCAGAGGATTTTTCAACGGTTGGCCCCACTGTCGCATCTTCTCCTCCCACGTTATTTTCTTTCTCGGTCCCTTCTCCCTTCGCGTTGAACGAAGCTCACCGCCGGCCGGGTCTCAGACTTCGCCTCCGGCATTCTCCAAAATTTATGATTATTTTTGGATAGGTGTACGTACGTGTACGGTGTGTTACCTAGTCGGTGATTCCAGATGCTTGTTTGCTCTCTCGTCACGTCTGCACGCCTAATGCTTGATCTATTTCTAGTATTTACGGCGCATCGCATGACTGCGTTTAATTAATTAGTCTGCACAGTACACTACTACTCATGCATGTGGATCGAGTGTTACAGCCATATACACAAGATCAAAAGGATTCGGCCGGTGATTATTATCACCATTAATTACCTTGAACGATTCACTCCGTCCAATTGGTGAATGCTGAAATAAAATGAGGTGAGTATTCAAAGTAATTCAAAAGAAGTTATGATCCTTGATGTTTTAATGTAATAAATGTTACTTAAAATCTTAAAATATGTATAGCATGTGCGGGTGCATGGGTTAATGACTAGTGATCATAATTAGAGTCCACTAAGCTAAGGGTCAGATGTTTTTCTTTTTTTATTAATTCTAAGAATTTCTAGGCTATTTATCTTTTTTAGCGGCTGTAAAACACTTGTCATTGACTTTGAATATATACTTAAAAGATAATTAGATCAATAGCAAGGTTTTTTTGGTACTTTACTGTCTTAAGTAAGAAAAGACCCCATGAGATAATTAAGTATGCTGATACTATCTATCAGGCGTGGGAAAAAATCCCGACGGGAAGAGAATGAGACGGGCGCGCTCGCCTATATATACCCATGGCGAGAAAGGAGCCGGGCTAGCTTAAAGACGCTCAGCCCGATCAGCTGGTTAGCAAGTTAATTATCAAGCTCTTACCGACAAGAAATACGAGCTAGTGCTAGCCATGCCCTGTTATTGCTGTGGTTTCTCTTTGCTCCCGCCCTAGTACTTTCCCAGCCGCTGCCGACTGTCTCCGACATGGCGCCGTCACTGATGCCGACTCAACCGCCGGACTGCCCTAAGAAGTGCGGCGATGTACACATTCCCTACCCATTCGGCATCGGCAGCGACTGTGCCTGGTCGGGTTGGTTCACCGTCACTTGCAACGTCGACCACAGCTCGAACCCTCCGAGACCGCACATCTCGTTGTCTGGCCGAAACATCGAGATCATGGACATCTCGTTGTTGTCTGGCCGGATGCGCGTCTTCACTCCAGTGTCGCATAAGTACTTCAATTCGTCCAGCACCACCGAACCCGAACCAGCCTGGACATTTATCGTCACCGGCTCGCCGTTCCTGATCTCGCGGAGGAACGAGTTCACAGCCATCGGGTGCAACACCCTGGTGTTCCTCCATGGCAGGGACGACTGGAGCTACTTAAGCGGCTGCATCACGACGTGCGTGAGCTTGGATGACGCCGCCAATGACGGTGACTCGTGCGCGGGGCTCGGTTGCTGCCAGATGCGGTCCATCCCGGGCAACCTTAGCACCATAACAGTCGACTGGTCGGGTATCAACTGGTCGGGTATCAAATGCAACCCCGCGTGGAGGTGGAACCCCTGCAGCTACGCCTTCGTGGCCGAGAAAGGCTGGTACGTACGTACGCCCGCGCGTCGTTGCCATGTCCCAACTCTCAAGTTAATTTGCCTTTCAAAATGATATATTTCTTTAATTCAGTACATCATCTACACAATCGAGTTGCAGCAAAAATACATATGCAATATGGATATTTTTAATCTAATTTATTAATGTGGAAGAAAAATTACTGTTAAGGATTTTTTTTCCGAGTGTAAAGTTGAGGATTTATTGCATATATTTAATACCGGCAAGATATAGTTTGAATCTAGACCAGTGGGTTACAAAAGATCAATTAGAATTTGTTGTGGATGGCAGCACACTGAATCAGTATTAGCTATTTTCATCAAGTGATCAATCTTAGGGCTAGGAATACTTTGTGTGCTTGAGACTGCATAGAAGTAGCAAAGAATGCAATTGTCCTTTTTGTAATATCAATATATTAGATCGTAAGTATGGAGTTCGATCTGTCGCGCTTCGTTTCTCCCATCTGAAAAATATATGTATGCATATAAATAAATAGACAGATTTTGTATCTAATTTGACCAATTAATAATACTTTCTTTAATGTTACGATTACTGACGTGAAAATAATACAACTATATTTTCCATTGATAATAATCTTATATGCGTGTCATTCTCTAGCGAGAGGGTGTAGTGGTGCATTTGCGATAAAAACTTACTTTTGACCATGACAAGTAGAAAAGTTATCAAGATTTCTTATTTTTTTCTATAGGAGGGATTAACCGTGAACTTATGTATTTTAGGTACAATTTTAGCCGAAAAGATCTCAACGGTAGAGGTGACATGGCCTACCACAAACGGGTTGGTGAGAGAGGTGTTCCGATGGTGCTTGACTGGGCCATAAAAAATAATGGGACGTGCCCTCTGCCTCCAGCAAAACCAACAGCTTCCGCTTGTGTTAGCGCCCACAGCCATTGTGTCAACGACAGACAACGGTTGGGTTACCTTTGCAAATGCTCTGACGGATACGATGGCAATCCCTATGTCCCCGGCGGATGCACGAGTTAGTTTGGCCATAGAATTTTCAATTCTCGCATCTGCTAGAAAACAAAACAGTTGTTGTTTTGTTAGACTGACCATTCAAGTTTTCAATATACAGATATTAACGAGTGCGAGATCCAAAAATCAGATCCTGCGAGATATCCTTGTCAAAATGGTAGCACATGCCATGATACGGAGGGTGGTTATGAGTGCAGATGCAATTTTGGACGAAGAGGGGACAGTTGTCTACCCATATTTCCAGCATGTAGTTGCAACAGTAGGTGAGCATCCATATAATTTATATACTACTCCATCCATCGAATATATATCATTCTAACTTTCAAATTTTGTTTCTAAATATAAGTCATCCTACAATTCGAAGTGATTTTTTACCCTTTTTTTCCTCCCATACTCCTCGTCTTTAGCTATTTTTAATAATATTTACTATCATGGACTAGAGTAAAACACAATCCAAAATATAATAAAAAGGATAATGCCCTCTTTTTTGTTGATATGCGATCTATGTTTCGCAGCAACATTCTGCGCAGTCGGTGCTTTGGTAGTCCTATTATGGTTCATCCATAGAGAGCGCAAGAGACGAAGGCAGAGAGGTTTTTTCGACAAAAACGGCGGTAAAATACTGAAGAGCATGAACATCAACATCTTCACGAAAGAGCAATGGACAAGTTCACAAGGAACTACAGCAAACCCATGGAGAAGGTGCCTTTGGCGTGGTCTACGAGGAATCATAGACGACAACCAACGAGTTGCGAGAAAGCGCTCAATTGCACAAGGCGAGGCGGCGCCAGATGATTTCGTGAACGAGATCACCATCCAATTTCGGATCAGCCACACGAATTTGGTCCGCCTTGTAGGATGTTGCCTAGAGACAGATGTCCCCATGTTGGTCTTTGAGTTCATCTCCAATGGAAGCCTCTACAGTGTACTTCATGGACTCAAAAAGCCTACTCTCCCGCTACAGGCTCGCTTGGATATTGCTATTGGATCTGCCGAAGCTCTCTCCTACATGCACTCAGACGGTGGCCACAACATTGTTCATGGGGATGTCAAGTCCGCCAACATTCTCCTTGGTGACAACTTCGTGCCAAAGGTCTCCGACTTCGGGTCGTCCAAGCTCGTGTCAGTAACGGGTATAATAATTGGTGCGTGATGGGGATCTGAACTACATAGACCTGTGTACATCAAGACAGGCCATTTCACGGAGAAGAGCGATGTCTGACCGGAGTTGTGATTCTTGAGCTCATCACACGGAAGAAGGCCAAGTACAATGGTAGCAACAGCCTTCCAATAAATTTCGTCATGTCTTACAAGGAGGAGGGTACAAGAAGGAGATGTATGACAAAGAGATTTTGTCTTCTCGCTTCACCTCACTACATGGAGTGCCTCGACATGATTGGTGGAATCGCGGTCAAATGTCTCAAAGAAGATGTGAACGAGAGGCCAACCATGGCACAAGTGGTTGACGAACTTAAGCTAGCAAAATTAAGAGTCAGCGCTGCCCAAGTTATGGGTACCCACTGTTTCCCTAGGCAGCCGACTAGCTCGCCTAGGCGGCGACCAGGAGCTAGATCCCTCCCTCCTGTTGATCAACCTAAGCCAAGTTTTCTCGCCTAGGCGGCCGCCTAGCCTACCTCAGTGGCGATTAGACGCTAAGCGCCGGTCTGCCATCCATCTAGCACCTAGCTAGGGAAACACTGTAGATAACTAATTAAGGTCATATAGATGAAGCAATACAAAGCATGATCGGTTAGTATCTTGTTACCGGTCCCAAATAAATAGCCTGGCACGGCTAGGCTAGGAAATCTCTAGCCTAGGATCCAAACGTACCCTTAATTTTGCCTGTAATATTGTATAATTTAATTTGCTTTGCTATGAGATTTATCAATCTATTGGCAGTATCATATAATGCCACTTTACATTGGGGATTTCTCGCTAGACTTTTGTTTCCTCAAGTATGTCCGCTAAAGCATGCGGCCTCGTTTTTATCGAGAGAGTTTTGTAAGATTTGTTACTATTGCTACAAAATTCCTGTGATGAAAAAAGAAACCATGTGAGGAGGTTTGTGTAAAATTCCTACATTGCAATTCAGCAACATAACACAGCAGCTAGAATGTTCTATGGTGACAGTGTAGCATGTAGCGATGATCATCTCTGTCATGGCAGAGTAGCCACCGTTGTCGTCGCGGTCATGGCATAGGCTCTGTCCAGGTACAGCCGACGCACGCCACCGTAGGTTGCCGCCGCCACTTTAGGTGTTGCGACGCCCGGGGCCTTCTTAAACCCTAATTACCTATTCCTAATCACATGTATGTATGCATACACAGCTGGCCGAAGTACACACAACACGTTCCAATTTATACATACACATAACCCAATACATGCACATACATGTGCATAGCCCACTCGCCCGCAGAGCCTACTCGCTGCCACACTGTATCGTCTGTCCGCGTAGACCTTTTCGCCTCCTGTCTCACGTAACTCATATGGTGCTTCCGGGCTACACGTCTCCTACGCAGATTCTCTCCGGCATACAGTTTGCGTATGTCGCGCACATCTGCGCTACGTCTCCACACCTTAGCTGCATCTCCTGTTACGAATAAAAAACCAATCCAATACACTACTTTGATCTTATACAAATATTATTGTCAAATTAATCATCACGCACATATATCGCAGATAGAATTAACATGTTCCCTAGTGTTTTGTTGAATTTCCAGCTTGCAAATGAAAACACAAAGGAAAATACGACTTATGCAATGGTAGAGACTTGTTGAATACGATACAAGGGTTGTGTACTCCCTGGCATCTCGACTATGGATACACCTCCTTTATTGGAGTTCAAGCATCTCAACTATGGAATTTTCAAGCGGAAACGTAAGTTGCTCTCACTGGAATGTGTCATTTGTTGCAGCTGAGGTATCGAAAATGGTGGTTCGTGGTACTATATTGCTGCCTAGTAAAATTTGGGTACTGCAGAAATTAGAGACATTCGAAATAGAAACTTATGGATTGATGGTTGAAATTAGTCAGATGTGGTTCATTTGAGCCGGTTGTTGCACCCGATCGTTCCACGATGGATAAGTTCGTCCAGCGGGATTGTTAGCATGAAATCTCTACATACGCTTTATTTGGGTGTAAACTCAATAGGCAACATCAGAGATCTCCGAGATTTGACCAGTTATCTAGAAATATGTTTTGGGCGAGAGGCAACTGGTGGCATGGCACAACCTACATATGGATGGCGGTGATAGAGCTTGGGAGAGAAAACAGAGGGAGCATGGCCCTCTTTAGTCCTAAAGAGACTCGGCATGGCCCCATCTGGCTGTAGAGAAACTCCGCCATGTACAGGTGTTTTGATCTCTTCCCTTGAAAAGTTTTGCAACCTCAAAATACCTGCATATCAGTGCTGAATTTCTGCTCACTGAATGGTCTGATCAGTTGAGTTCTCTGCCTGCTTCTCCCCTTTTTTCTGACACTATATGTTGTATCTATTTCCGGGGCTCCCATGTGGATAGGTGAACTCCATAACGTGGAACATTGGGTAAAGGAGGCATGAAAGGATGGCGTTGGTATCCTTGCGCATCTGCCTCCCTTATATATCCAAATGAAATTGCTCATAAGAGGAACCAATGAAGAGAAGTTGGCCATCCGTGGAATGGGATCCCTATTCTCAAGCATTTTATTATAGGAAAAGTTTTTGCATGCCATTGCGAATTGCACAAACAAATATCAGATATGTCATCCTTCACTGACAATGCTGCGGGAAGCACACATGCGCGCAGAGGCCGCGATCCGCAGCAAGCGCCGAGCACTCGCCGAGCGCCAGAGAGAAGATGATATGATAACATGAGCTTATGTATATATTGCTGAGAATATATAACGATGTCATGGCTTCACAAAGAAGATGCAACCGCATGCTCCATTGGTTACCATGATTGTTAGCTTTTAACTTACTAGAGTATTTGTCGTGGCAAATTGGGACCTGATATTCTGCTGCCTAGCTTTACTATGGTTGCACTTGCGCCTTTGCTGGTTAGCATCGCAAAACTCGAACTACCTGGGCCGATGAGCCTAATCAATTGCGGCCCGCGATGACTATTAGGCCCCCGCGCGTACTGACTGGGCCGATGAGCCTAATCAATCGCGGGCTCTCGTGACTCCTGACCTTGCAGGTGTTAACAGAATTTTTTTTTTAAAAAAAACAATATATTTTTAAAAATAATTTTATAAAAATATACACGAAAAATATTTAAAAAATACATCTCTATCATCATCGACAGAGCTTCTGTCACTAATTCATTTGACGACAAAGGTGTATTTTTGTAATTTTTCAGAGTTTTTTTTAATTATTGAAAAATGTATTATTTTTTAAAAAAATTCGGTGTTAACACCTATTCATGAAAGAACAGATGCACATTTTCAAATTGAGGTTGCTAACGCTATCAGTTACCAACATGTCTTACGTAAATGATGTTGACAAAAATTGCGCCATTAACTCCGCCGTGTTCATCTTGGGGTTGTTTGGTTGTCTTTTCTCACGAGTTTGGTCCGTTCGATTCAGCCGAGTTAATGGGATACGGATGCAGAGATGCAGAGACGGTGTTTGGTTGAGTGTTTAGTAGGCGGTATTTTGAAATTTATATAGTAAGTGTGGTCTAGTTTTGTTCGAAAAAAAATCAGGAATCTATTTTTGAAATCGGTTCGGTAATCGGAGATGCTAATCAAAAGATATAAACAAAAAAGAAAAAAAGGAAAACTTACATATCCACGTGGCACCACATGCATGGTTTGCTATTGTGGCTGACAGTAGCTCCTTGCGCAGAACACGAGGCCGTCATGCACTGCATCCAGAGATACGCCTATCTTCTCCGTATTTCCAGAGCCAGGTTATATGGAGAATTTTGCATCCAGAGAGCCAAACTCAAAACTAGATGCGAGGCTACCAAACATAAGAAAAAATAAGGTTCTATATTTATAGATGTAAATCTCTGTGCATCTGAAGAACCTAACAACCCTTATCTCATATGGGGCCGTTAGCATCGATCTTTCCTCCTATAATACCCAATGATCTACATTCTAGTCCATTTGTGACTTGTATCACAAGGATAACTATATAAATGGACTCCTCCTCTCTCATCAGATATAAAAATGCAAAGCGGAGAGTGATGCACTCCAGAAGCTTTCTTAAGCTTTGGAGGATCGTGTCGGTCGCTGTTGCGAGGAGTTTGATGGTGTTGGGGTTTGCTAGTGTTTCTATTTCTTTTCACCGGAGGGTTGTAATGAACTATTCGATTGTTTAGCTAAATATGGCTCTCAGTTGAGCCCTCGAGTCACGTTGTCTGGCTCGAGTTGTTTCCATCTTTTTGTTTTGGAGATGGTGACCTGAGGTAAAAGGCTCTGTTTGTTTAGGCTTTTTCGAGTTTAAAATTTTAAAAAGTTAAAATCTAAATAAATATGTGGTTTTTTATTTGAATTTTTTAAAATCATAAGCTTCTATATAACTAAAAGTTATCAGAGAGTTGCTAAGGAAAAAAGAGAAATATGCTAAAAATTCTAAAAAAAGTAAAACATCTGGCACTTAATTTGGTAGATCCTAGCTAAATTGAACTATAATGGCAATTAAATGTTATTATTTAAAGAAAAATATCTAACCGTCCATACAACGGACTCGAGTTATAACGGCTTATATTAAAAGAAACAGTTCATACTAAATATAATAAAAAATAAAAAGATATTAGCCATTTGATTTTCATTAACTCCAAATTAAAAAAAGAAATTAGGGATTTTTTAAATTTCTTATTAAGTGAAAAATATAAATTTTAGTTTTATTTAGAATCAAAATTCTAAAAATATGCTAATTTAAGAAAAAATAAAATAAGCTAATTAAAGAATTTGATTTGTGTATATATATAATTAAATCGTTAACTATTATGGAACGTCGTAGAGATCACAAATAGATACCGACGGTCAATGCTGTCAGGCCAAGGTGGATGCCATTTGTCAGGTACAACCCACCCCTCACTACACGCTAACCTTGCTCCTGTCTGCCAACATGCTGGTACCTGTACGCACGGCTGTACGTAGGGCATGGCCCCGCCGTTTACCGCAGTCGGCCGACCTGTCACGTTCTCCCTACTAAACTGTAGCAATAGATGTGCGTCAGGTCACCGGCGGGTCTTTGAAGCTCCGAACTGTACTGCTCGACCAATAGACAGAGATGCATCGCCATTAATGCACAAATAGTTGCAAATTGTCGAGGCTGTCAGGTAGATCCAAATCTAACCGAAATTTTAAGAGATCTTGGTTTTTAGGCATGGATAAATTTTAAAATATCGGTTAAAATTTTTAAAAAAAAATGCTACAGTACTCTCAAAAGATCTCAGGATTTTTTACTAGAATTTGACTTTTTTTTACAAGATTCAATCCTATTTGGTCCAATAACTCTTAAGAAAATAATCTTCTATGAAAATTTGTTGAAAAACCAAAATTTTGAGATATTTTTTAAAAACTGTAGAAATACTGTTGGATTTTTATAAAATTATACATGATTTATCATGAGGTGAAAATTTTATGGCACCGTGCTAAGAAGTGTAAGATCATACAAAAAAAATTTGAAAATAATTAAACTTCATTTATTATCTTCAAAAAATCAAAAATATAATGAACATAATTAGAACAAAGAACCTTGTCGAATTTTATAAATTTTCTCGAGTGTGATCATGATCCAAAATTTTTATGAGAGCTTAATAATTGACTCAATACCATTATATAAAATTTAAAAAATTTCAATTTCTTTTGTTTGCTCAATCAAATCTATGTATACATTGAACTTCATTTGTTATATTTCAAAAATCAAAATAGAAGGAACATAAATGGTACACTACATTGTAAGAATTTTATAAATTCACTAGAGTGTGATTATGATTCAAAATTTTATGATATCTTAATAATTTCCTTACAACATTTATGCAAAATTTTCAAAAATTTAAACCTTTTTATTGCTAAAGCAATCTATATATTGATCATCGTGGTTTTTTGAGGATGTAGCATCTTGTCAAAATTTTTAGTACTTCTTAAAGCTTGATCATCGATGAAAATTTTATAGAAATATTAATGATAAATCAGGACCATTTACAAAAATTTTAAAATTTTCTAACATGGTGCCTTGAACCGATACTAATTAAAGAGCTCCGTAACCCGATAGCTATTGAGCCGGACCGATAGTTATAACGATCTTGTTCGAACTAACCGCATTGATAGGCCGATATCAAAGGCTAATTCAGTAGTAGTGTGACCTAACTGCTGCTGCTGGCTTACAAACGGTTGAAGACATAGACCGGTTTTAGATGTGACGCAAAAGGGCGTATAAAAGAAAATAAACGACCGGACCCAAGGGACAATAGCCCTTTTTTCTCTACTTCTAGTACTAGTAATGATTATTCCATATGTTGTATCTTATAATGTAGTGAGCATATTGCACAATAAAGCGTATGTATGTATAGTATATGAGTATATAAAACCATCTAAGTGTTATGTAAATTTTAGACATACTCACTTTTATATACGTATATGAAGATATTTCCTAAATACACTAAAATGATGGACTTCCTTGCAATTTTTCATGTGTACCATACTAGAATATCTTATAATTAATATATAAGTGTATCCAAAGTGATAAAGAAATATTTCAAGTTTGTTTATATGGTAAAACATAGGTGGAACACTGGTATATATACATATACACACACACATATATACAATAGTGTTATTCTACGCGTCGTGCAGCTACTGTGTGATGGCGAATCTAGAAAGAAAATAGAGGTGGGGCTTCTACGTCAAAGTTCGAACTCAACATAAGCATACTAATGTTATATCTACCGATTTATTGCCAACCAAATTTCAAATTCATACATATTAAATCAGGGAGACAAAAATTTCAATCAGCCAATAGAATATAGACTTGGGACAATAGAATAAAAAAATCAGACATCAGTTATCACAACAAAAGCTATTCAGGCATGAGGCATTGCATTGGGACTTAGGCCAATTTTTTTATACCAAGCAAAGCAATTAATGGCGTTAGCGAATTAGTCTAACTTTGGTGTGATCGTCCTAGCGATCAATATGAAGCTGAGAGGCTCCTCGTCCTCAGTCGCTCCTCCTTGTCGATTGTCTCGGTTTCTATCTTGGCTCTGGCGATGCGCGTTCAGCCATCAGCTGGACGGAGAGAGCCTCGATTCCACTTTGGGCTTTAGAGATGCGTGTTCGGCCGCCGGCACTCCGAGCGGCCAATTCCTCTCCTCTAATAATGCGTGTTCCGCCCAGCTCCCAACAATGCATGTTCCGTCCAGCGCTCCTGCTGGTGATGCACTTTCTGCCCGGTGCTTCTCTGGCGATGCACAATCTGCCCCGCCGCGTGGTCACACCCGCCCGTGCGTCTGCCGCCCGCAATCGTCCATGCATCGTTCTGCCGCCTGCGAGACGACACCGACATTGTTCGTCTCTCGAACTCCTGGTGCTGCACTACTGATGAGGATGCCGAAATCGTACGGGTAAAACCCCATGAGAGTAAGGGAGTCCGTGACAAATTTTGATGGCCCATTTGCCTGGCAGTATTGTTTTTTTACTTTTTTTTCTTACATCTTACTCCTAGTTGCCAGTTCCTAAACCTATCGATTCGCCGCTATAGCGTTGGAGATACTGGGAGAAAAGGGATTCAGCCGATCAGAGGTGAAATGGCGCCCAGCCAGCCCTAATGGTGAATACACCGCGGCTATAGATCGATTCGTAACCACGGTTCGTTTGTTGCTAAGCGCGTTCAAACTTTGAGCGCCGCTTAGCAACAAATGAACCAGGTTACGATTTCAAGGCATAGCTGCACGCCGTAGAATAGAGTTGCCGTATATATATATATATAAAATTTATATATGTATATTAAAAAATTTGACCAACAGTCAAGATCTCCAATGTGAAAGCACATGTGGGAAGTTGGCACATATCTAAATCAAGGTCCGAGTGACCGGTCAGAAGTGGAGAGCCAAAGGCCAAGTGATTCACGTAAGAAGTGGGGAGAGGAAACAAATTGCATATGCATAATGGAGAGCCAAAGGCCAAGTGATTCACGTAAGAAATTAAAGCTCCATTCTTGCCAATGCATCACTCCAAAACATGGCTGTTGGATTTCCATGCGTATCCATCGCGCTGTTGATAGTCTGGTCTGGTCTGGTCCACTGCGGTTGCTGCTTCTTCCCCAAGCCGCGCTGCTGACTTTCAAAGGCCAGTTCAGTTGTTCCACGCTCTCGGCTTCCTTAGTGGCAACTGGGCCACCACGAGGTCGAGGGATGCATCAAATCCAGACGGGGAGAAAAATTCTAGTGTGGGAAGAAATTTTTTTTCTAGATAATCGAACTTATTGGAACGGAAGGCAATTTCATGATCACCCATCTACCATATTAACTAAAATTTATTTAACATTCATATCCAACAATCTTAATTACATAAATTTGATATAAGCTTCATACAAATTCACTAAAAATAGCTACTAATGGTGCAATATGTATATACACGTGCTAACGAAAAAAATAAATGGTAACTAACAAAAGAAATTTTATGTGCTGTAATTTCTATATACACTCGTATCTAGCCAAACTTAAATATATCCTCCGAAAAAGCAACATAACAAATTCCTCATCTCAAAATGCAAGGCAACTTCATGATCACTCATCTATCATATTAAATAAAATGTATTTTTCATTCATATCCAATAATCTTAATTAATTAAATAAATTTCATATATGTTTGACCAAAAGTTCAGCATCTAAGTAAGGTAGACAACTTAATCTAATAGAGCAAGGTAATAAATTCATCATCTGCAAATTGCTAAGTAAATAAAAAACAAACTAAATATGAACCTAGCTAGCTTGCATCTAAACCTTAATTAAGCTTGGAATAAACCTTACATTGCAATTTCACATTACAAATGAAGGGAGGAGACACAATTTACACACCTTGAAACAATTCTAGGAAGTAGAAGCACAATATTTTGGCCAAACGAAATCTGAAATCAAAGAGCTTCTTTTCTTCTCGGGGAGGACTATTTCCTCTCGGGAGGAAGATGACCAGCGACTGGTGATAGATCGTTTATATAGGAGTAATTATTTGTGGCAGTTCTAAATAAAAACCGCCATAGATAATTATATCAGCGGCGGTTCTACGAACAAACTGCCACAGATAATTTACTATATGTGACGGTTCCAACTAAAAACCGCCACAAATAGTCCCAACCTTATCAATGGCGGTTCCAAAAACAAACCGTCACAGATAAATGAGTTATCTGTGGCGATTTTTGGATGGAGCTGCCACAAATAGTACTAGCGTTATCAGTGGCGGTTTCAAATGAAAACCGTCACAGATCTTTACTATATAAAGTGAGAGTTTCTTCCCACGTCACTTCATCAAAATTACCCACCTTTGCCACTGCTCTTTAATTACCCACATTTGCCACTGTTAGTGCTTTTAATTACCCACCTTTACCATTGCTCTTTAATTATCCACCTTTACCACTGTTAGTCTCTTTGCAAATAAACTTTGTCGCAAATTGAGTTTTCGTTGCAACGCACAGGCATATGACTAGTAATGTATTATATGTGGCGGTTTTTAAATGAAACCACCACAAATGGTTCTCCTGCCAATTTCCGTGTAGACCCGCCACTGATATATGGATTTATGACGGTTCCAAAAGAACCGCCACAAATAGGACATCATCTATGTGCTGTTTTGTAGTAGCTGTGCCTATTGTGCTTGTTTATTTTGGGATTATATTTCATGTTCAAATCTGAAATTAAAATAATACCTAGATTTCCAACATATACTTGACAGGTATATGTAGAGTGGAGAAAAAAAATCTAGTGGAAATTTCGTTTCCCAGGTCATTGCTGCCATGGACATGTCAACGAGCTAGTGTCGCTGCGAGGAGGATATAAATAACAGGCCAGTGCAGCAAGTCCGGCAACCTTCTATCCCAACACAAGACCAGAATTAATTATTAACCTGAGCATTAGAACACGTACGTAGCGTCAACCGATCAACCAACCGAGGTACAATATTTTTGTTTATATGCCATGTTTTCTATTTACATATACACTTAGTGCATAGCCAAAGATTGTTTTAATCAACTAACAGAACTATTTTACTGTCTCGAACTTACATATATGCATGCATGCTTAATCAACTATACAGCATATATGTGACTGTGTTTTTCCTTTTCGTTCCACTCTCACAAAATCTAATTAAGTTTTGCTGCACAAAGCCTAATGTCTACGACAGAAGTTCGATTTCCACTAGTCATGGTATTAGGCGGATTTTTTGCGTGAATTTTCACTTTGGTTTTACGGGATTTTCCACTTGTAGGTCGTGAGGCCTAACATAGTCACATATATTAGCGCCGATACCCCCGACATCAAATTAAAGGACAGATGGAACACCAATTAATCTCCATGAAAATCTAATGAGACAGCAGAAATTGACTTAATAGCCAAGTTATAGAGATCTATATATAGCACGACCGCGCTCGGAGATACTGTCGGCACGCATGCATATGGGAACTTCACTTGAGATTTCCCTCTCTATATGAGTATGTTTTAGGGATTCCTTTATTAATTTCTTGTATGATCGTATATGATACATTACCATGTACCATTGTTTATTGTACTCTTTGATCTTGATAAGAGAATATCGGCAATGCATGCAATCTGAATTATATTGACACTGTTCGTCGTTCGACTATTGGTCTGATCTCTCTTTCTGTAGCGCGCGTGTCGACCTCCATCATGTATGGGTCTTGCTGCTCTTACTGTGGGAAAGAGGAGACAAACGGATCGAAGGCGGTCAACCTCCTGCTCCGCCTGTCCACGCTGGCGCTGGCCCTGTCGTCGGCGGTCTTTATGGCGACGGCGGGCGAGTGCACCATCGTCGGGCTCCAAGGCGTCAACGTCACCATCTCCTACAAGCACTACCCCCCCTTCATGTACGTAAGATCACACGCATATGAACGGACGGTGCATGCATGAGCATTACTGATCGGAGTAGATGTATATATGCGTGTGCGTGCGTGCAGGTACTTGGTAGCAAGCAACATCGTCGCGGCGATCCTGGAGGCGGTGGCGATATACCTGCAGTTCAGCAAGGTCGGCGACGACGAGGAGTGGCCAGGCAAGCTCCCCGGGATCCTCCAGGCCGTCGTCGACGTCGTGGTGCTGGCGCTGCTCACCTCGTCCACGGGCGCGACGTACGCGGCTGTGTACGCCTACGGCGGGCATATCGAAACCTGCGGCCGGTTCTGCCAGCAGGTCGACCGGTCGAAGGTATTCTCGCTGGCCGCGAGCGCCGCCGTCATCCTCGCCGCCGTCGCCAAGGACGTGCCGCTGCCGTTCTCTGTCTGGCCCAGGACGTCAGAGTGAGACCATGTAAGATCATGTACGTACGTACGTATGCGTACACTGGGTTATTGCCGTTAGCTAGTAATCTAGTACTATAGTAATCTTAATACTGTACTGCAAATAAATGAAGTATCGAGCAGGTGTGTATTGATTATCTGTACGCATTTACTACGTGTTAATGTCTAGTTAGCATGTACTCTACTAGCTTAACCATATTTTTTATCAGACAGGAAGTCAAATACGAATAGTGGCTTGGTTGTTGTTGTTGTTGTTGTATCGCGTGAAAACAGATACTGCATATAGCACACATATAGTAATGATTAATTAACCTTATAAGTTCAACGTGCAATATGATTATCACAATTTAACAAGTCATTTTATCAGGTAATCCAATATAGGTGCAAAATTTCAGATATTCCTTTATGTTTAGCAAAAGAATACCAGTTTTTTCACGTAGTCAATTGGAAGCATATTCTTGCATGTCAAATTCTGTTGGCGACCGACACCAGCCGGTAGGATAATAAATAGGACGATGGTGGGACAGCTGAAGAAGGGTGGAGCTGTGGAGGGAGAATCTAGCTTGGGCTATTTGGTTAGGCCTAATTGAAGTTGCTAGAATATAAGCTGTAAATATCCGAATTCGAATAAAATTATCTGGAATTATCCAAGAATATAATTGGAATATCCTGATTCGATAGATAGTGATCTCCCAAATCCGATGCCAAATCCAAAACCAACTATCAGAAACCGATGCCAAATCCAATAACTATCCAACATGACTAGCCTAATTCGATTTGAACACATGTAGTCCAAAGCCAACAAGATGACACTTTGATCACTAATTTTATCATCATATTTTCGAAAAGAGTTGCAAAAGCGTAAGTCATGAAAGTATTTTTCGTGATAAATTTATTCATACTGATTTTGTACATGCAAAAAACATATTTTAGGTCCAATCCATGTTATCGTTCTGTCTTTCTGAACCAATAGTCAGGCAGCCATCGAATCTATGATAGTACTATGGTAGTATGGAGTAGACCACCCAAATCTAGCTGCAGATCAAAACAGAGTTAGAGCAGAACACAGATGCACTTCACCGGTACTTGTTTAACTTCTATTAAACAACTCTATTTCGGAGGGGCATATCACAGATGAATGTAATACATGCAGCGCAGCGGGTCCATGAATTACTGATGAATCATGACAACGTTAGTACATATTCAGACCCTCAAATCCAATACCAGACCGCAGCATGCAGAGCAGTGCACGCAAAGAAACACAAGAAATTCAGATACAGGGAGATCGAGCAGAGACAACAGGAAGGCAGGCGTGCAGACCAACACGCGGAATTAAAACTGAGCGAAAGATTGACTGAAGATTCCACCGGCAGCATGCATCATTACCCCTGGATTGGGTGAAATTTCTGAACCACAGCAGTGAAGCACCTCACGGGCCGGGCAGCATTGTCACTTTCCCTTTCTTCTTGGCATCGATTTTGTGGATTGTTGTGAGCAGGATGGTTGGGATGCTTTACTACGTCTCGTTTCACTCGATTGGGATAGCAGTCGCCTCCTTCAACTTCGGGATATTACCGATGCCGGAAAGGCGGAAAGGGACTCCGTGGTGAAGAAAGACCAGACGGTCCTCTCGAGCTCAGGGGCTGCTCCACTGTCTTTTTTTTTAAGTGGCGAAGGCCGTTAATTAATGTTAGAAGATGGAAAGAGTACAGTTACAAGGTGCGGAAACTGCACCCGAAGGAGAACAGGGGACTGGGAAGATCAAAAAAGGAAAAAAACAACAGGGTCTTTAAGGTTGTCTCTGTATGAGATTACCTAGATGCATTGCTCTCACCGAAGCTCAGTTCGCAACTTCATCCTTGATCAATTGAAGAATCTATTTGTGGGTTGCCTAGGTTCCTCAGAAGATCATATTGTTTCGCTCCTTCCATCATTGCCAGCATGTTAAGATTGCCACAGCATGTGTTAGGGATAGATGCACGGCAAATAACTGGAGACAAAGATTTAACGTGGAAAAACCCTTACGGGAAAAAACCACGGGAAACAATGCACTATATCGCTTCAAGATTACAAGAACAGGGGGTTGGCTTATATAGCCAAAGAGTCCTAGTTGTAGACAACTTAGACTAACAACCTATTTGGATAGAACCAAAAGATATGGCAGTTAGAGATATTGAGTTATCTCCAACAAACCTCCCCTTAACTCAAAATCTATAACAAAGTTGTTTCCAGAAAACCCTGAAAGGTAATTAAGCACGAAGAATACAAGTGCGTTAAAAGTCCAAAGGACTACTGAACGAGGAAGACTGGAACAGTCAAGCCAAACACTTGTAGTGCAAAAACCATCAAGGGTATAAAAGACTGAAGCAGTCTTGTCCAAATGCTTCCGATGAAGCGAGATTGAGCAATCCACCAGTAGGTCGAGAGAAAGACTGGAACAGTCAAACCAACACAGCTATAACAAAGCAGACGAAGAATCTGGGTCTTCAATTCATAACCCCAGTGAAGTCTGAATCTGTGTAACTGACCTTCTGAATAAAACACTCAATCATCAAACGGCATGAGCCAAGACATCACCTGTGGTGCTGGATAAATAGCGAAGAACGCATATTATGGACTTTTGGCATGCTCCACGTAGAACATAAAATTCGGCAAACTGCCTACTGAAAATCCATAACATGGTTGAAACTGCTCAAAAATGCCAATATGAAGAAAACTTCTCGTGCCATCAATGGAGTATAAATTGCAGTAGACCTCTCATATTGAGCAAAGACAACAAAAAGAACGTTGTAGTATCCACGCAGAAACAACTCCTTCTTGCACTTCAAACCTTCATCTCAAACTGACATTGGAGCAAAACCTTCACTAGAAAAACTCCAAAGAGTATAAGGCAGCCATCAGAGTGTCATCAGATTCCAAATAAACGTTGCCAAAACCTCCATAATGGTTAACGTATCCAAACGGTGAATAAACACCAAGATAATGGTGATGAAACACCAAATTTCAATGAGCGGTGATGAAACACCAAAATCAGTTGTTCTCAACTGATTTTTTTTTCTTTCCAAAGTCTCCGATGTATACGATAAAACGTTGAATAAATTGCCGATGATAAATCCCTTATGAATTGTAATGAAATCCAATCCGGTTTGCTGGTAAGATTGAAGTCCGGATGAAGCAATAAAATAACCGATGCGCTGGCTATGGGCGTGAGAACCTTCACACGATTGGTCACTGGCACCGAAGAAAAGAATCCTTCACGAGCAAAACTTCTAGTGCAGAACTTCAAGTCCGTGCAAAAAATTCACGCGTGGGCTTCACGCGTCCTCTTCACAGGTAGATCAGCACCTTCTCGAGGGAGCTTCGGTGACCGGCCGCACGGAGAGAGACCTTCGGTCTCGGTGGTGGCGCGATCGACCGAAGGAGCTGAAGGCCGAGAGGTGCTAGCGGTCGCGTGTATGGCAGCAGATGCGACGGCGGGAGTCCGGCTCGGGCGGTGCGAATCGAGGAGACCGAGCGGAAGCCGATAAAAGCTGCGACCGGGCGGAGAGCGCGATTGGCGGGCGGCCGAGCGCGATGAGCTGCGCCGATCCGGCGGAGGCGCGGCTGCGCCCGGCGAAGCCGATGAAGGACGACGTCGCGGAAGAAGTCAATACGGCCGAAGGTCGCGACGGCGCGGAAGACGGCGGACTGCATAATGCGCGATGAAGGCCGGCGGCGCAGATCGAAATCCCAGATACGTAGATGCTCTGATACCTCTTGTTAGGGATAGATGCACGGCAAATAACTGGAGACAAAGATTTAACGTGGAAAAACCCTTACGGGAAAAAACCACGGGAAACAATGCACTATATCGCTTCAAGATTACAAGAACAGGGGGTTGGCTTATATAGCCAAAGAGTCCTAGTTGTAGACGACTTAGACTAACAACCTATTTGGATAGAACCAAAAGATATGGCAGTTAGAGATATTGAGTTATCTCCAACAGCATGTTAAGATAATGATAGTTTTAACACCTTTCTTGCAAGCTGTGTGGCAGGCAATGCGTTGAAGGTTCCACTTGTCGAGGAGCATTGATGACTCCCATTGGTCCGGTCGGAGGGATGGTACACGAACCCATTATGCAACTGAGGACCACACGTGTCGGACTTGAGGGCAGTAAAGGAATAGGTGGGAAACCGTTTCTAGACTCCGACAACACATGTGGCAGAAATACTAATTAGGTCAACCCCTGAGCTGCAAACGCTGCGCTATCCATAGCTAATTTTGCTGTGCAAGCCAAAAGAAGACCTTACTGCGTAGTGGTGCCCACACCGACCAAATTGTAGAATAGAAAGGTTTTGTTGTGCTTCCATTGAGCTACAAGCGGTACGCCGAGCTAACCGAGTAGACGCCATTAGGAGTCGGCATCCATATGATAACATCCTCCATCTGTGGTTGAAGAGGCACAGATCGAATGCTAGACCATAGACCGACGAATTCCCTTAGAAGCTGCGGGGTCAACTGGAGGCGGATGTCACGAATTCAGTTATTGTTCAGCAAAGCATTCGCCACCGATCTTGTCTTCCTCCTGGAGTGCTTGTAGAGTCTAGCGCGAGCTGGCAAGGCTGTACCATGCAACCATCTGGAGGTCCAGAAGCTTGCTAGTTGCCACCGGCCATCGCTAGTGGTGATTTTAGTGGCCATCATGAAGAGCTATTGGTCGACCCGGTCGCAAGGTGTGGGCAGATCGATCCATGGCCTCTCTGGGTTTATGTGCCTGAGCCACATCCATCGCAGTCTAAGAGCTCATGCAAACCTATCGAGGTCCATTACTCCAAGGCCTCCCAAACTGACGGGTCGACAAACTGTTGTCCACCATACCTTGCAGTTCCCACAGTGCACCGCCGCATTGCTAGCCCATTGGAATCTTCTTCTTATCTTGTTAATGTCTGCGATAAATTTCTTGAGCACCTTGAGTGCTGTCAACACATAAATTAGTATAGAAGTGAGTACTGATTTGACCAAAGTTAGGCATCCACCTAGCGTGAGATGATTCGATTGCCATCCCGCTAGACGTCGTGCAACCCTATCTTGGATGGGTTGAAGGTGGACCCGTCTCAGACGACCTAGTGTGAGAGCCATTCCTAGGTATTTAGTTGGGAAATGTGAGATGACGCTTGTGAACGACTGCAGGACGGTATCTAGGTCTAAGTTCCGACATTGAATTGCGACTATGGAGCTCTTTTGCATGTTGACCCGCAGGCCGGAGGCCTCCTCGAAGCGATGCAGGATGGAAATAATAGCCTACAGTTCCTCCATAACTGGGTTCAGGAAGATGATAGCGTCATCTGTGTATAGGGAGAGCTAGAGCGATGATGCACCTTTCAAGGGTGACAGGACCCCGTCCTCAGTTGCCTTTTTTAGGATAAAGTGTAGCGGATCTTTGGCCAGTATCTATACGGTGATAATGGATCGCCTGTCATAGACCACGCTAATGTGAGATTGTGGGCCTTGGCACCCCGTTGAGCAGCACGGATGACGAAGATGTTGCAAAAGAGGCAGATAACCACCAGAGCCATCGTTGCCCAAAGCCGCGAGCTTGCAGAAGGTACAGGAGGTATTCCCAAGATACAAAGTCGAAGACTTTCTCAATGTCAAGCTTAAGCATTAGGGCCGAGGTACGCATTCGGTGATAATGCTGCGCTCAGTTTCAAACAACCAAGAAGTTTTCCTGAATACTTTGACCTTTGACGAAAGCACTTTAGGAGGGTGAGATGAGCGAGTCTATATGGAAGGACAGGCGCAGAGCCAGCACTTTGGATAGCATCTTTGAGATGGTGTGGATTAGGTTGATGGGTCGACCTGGGCGTACCCTCTTTCTTGAGAATGAGTGCAATGGAGGCACTGTTGAAAGGGGCTCTTAACTATTTGCCACTTTTTATGGGGTCAGTGGTAACAGATTTGCCACGTCAGTGACTCATATTACTGTAGCGTGTCAGTGACTCATATTAATTGGCACCCCGTAAGAGTGGCAAATAGTTAATTATTCCCTGTTGAAAGGGGCAAAAGCTGAAGTGGGGCAATTGTGGAACCTACACAGCACCACCATGATGTCATTTTTAATGGGTTTTCTAGCAGTGCTTGTAAAACGCTGCAGTGATGTCAACGATGTCGTAGCCCTCGACGATGAGGAACCTGAGATTTTGGAGTTCTGCCCTGAAGGGCGAGGGCGATCGAGCTCTGTTTCCACATATGACTTGTGCCGAAGCTCGTTGAGACAGCTCAGGCCATTCTCGTTGTCGGCCCATTCCTCTGCAGTGAAGGCCTAAACACGGTATGCTCTCCTTCGTCGCCATCGAGGTGGTGAGCTCTTTTTCTCATAGGCATCAGAAGGTACTGCTCTGCTTATCCCCCTAATCTCTGCTTTTGATGTGCTGTAATTTCTGGAGGTAGTAGCATAGTACTGTTCTTGGCCTGATAAGTTGAATCGGAAATTACAGGCATACATCTGGCTTGATACGCATGCATTTTGGTTGAGATGTTATAGCTGTAGGATGATGATCTAGAGGAATAGAGTTTGATTTCGGGATATGATCAGTAACCCATCTGAACTAAAAAAAATGGACTGGATTGTACCAGTGCGAGCTAGACTAGGGAGAGAAAAGAAAGAGTAACGGAGATCCCTCCTCCCCTTATTTTTTGCAAATTTGGTCTTCTGGGTGAAATTGTAAATATAGACTCCTTCTCCACTGTAGAAGGTGTAGCAAGCTACATTTGTCCCCTGCCGCACTAGGAGAACACGGCAACCGGCAAGCGCGGCAGCAGGTGGCCATGCGAGACGTAGCCTGGGCGCTTCCGCTGTAGGGGAATTCGGAAGGTGCCTTCCGTAGTAGTGAGGAGGAGGCTAGATTTACAATTCCATTCAAAATGAATCCAAATTTACAAAGCATTAAGAGACAAAAAACAAAAAGACTATGAAAGTGATCAATTTGGAGATCAACGCACAGGTGTCACCCTCTTGCGCTTAATCTCTTCCACTGGCGTACCAGCGGTGGCCGCAAGCTGATTTTGCTGTTCTGTATATAATTTGGTACATCCGACCTGGGGGTGGTCAGATTGGGCTTCACAAAGGGTAAGTGTGCGTGACAATTGTAGCAGACGACAAGACATGAGATGGAAGGAGAAAATATGGTAGCAAAATGTAGGGATTGTTATTAAAGATATTTGCCATCGAATTTTCAAATTGAGGAGTGACAAATATCCAATTATTCCATATTTGATTGGGTGCATAAGTACGATCAGGCAGACACATCTTAGGCCTGAAACGGCCCTTTGTTTTTTCCAAATAGAATAGAAGTCAAAGTGCAGCATGATGAATATGTAGTTTGGATATATGTGTAAATTTATCATGCGAAACATACTTTCGTAACATTGCACATTTTGGATATACAAAAATAGTACTACTACTGAATTTGTCATGCGAAGAATACTTCCATAACATTACACATTCATAACTTATTTTAAGAACATGCTGATAAAATTTAGTTGTTAAAGTGGCATCACGTCGATTTTTTTTTGAAAACGGTGTAAAACCGTGAGATAAATTAGGAGATTGAGAGTTTAAATACAAGGTGCGAAGGCCGCACCCTCATAGAGAGAAATAGCGGGGAGGTAGAAGAAGAGCTGTTACAGAACAGTAGTTTAAGAAAGGAAGAGCGGCTCTGCAATCACGCTGGCCCCGAAGGATGGTCTGAAGATGTGTTGCCCCTGCCGCCACCTAGGAAGCAGTCTCCTCCTTGATGGTCTAGAGAATCTGCTCATGTGTCGCCCAGGATTGGCGGAAGATTCTGTTGTTTCGCTCCTTCCACCATTGCCAGCATACAAGAATGATAATGGTTTTGATGCCCTTCCCACATCCATTAGAGTACTTGATGCGCTGGAGATTCCATATGTCAATGCTAGCGGAAGGACCCCACCTAGCTGGGTTAAGGCAAGGCAGTCGAATCCATTGGGCAACGGAGGCCCACATACGCTTGACCTCAGGGCAGTGGAGGAATAGGTGGTTAACAGTTTCCAGGCTTCTGCAGCACATAAGGTAGAAATATTGATTTGGCCAGCTCCTTAATTGCAGCCGCTAAGCAGTCCAAAGACGATCTAGTTGAGCAAGCCAGAAGAAGAAGATTTTGAAAAGTTTAAAAACGATTCACGCAGGAACCCCTTGGATCGGTTCATGTAGGAACTCCCTTGGATCGAAAAATCATGTTGGAACTCCATTGGATCGGCGCCTATGTCAACGAGGAGCTAGCGAGTCGCAGGCGCTGTCATCCCAGTCGTGAGCGCGGCCATCCTGGTTGTAGAGCCGAGCCCGGCGTCGCGGCTGTCCACGCCGACGGTTCAAGCCGGCCGACGAGCTCTCGGCCCCGGTTCTAGGCTCGAGCTCCATCCACGTGCCCCATGGTGTCGACGGACGAGGTGATCATCCCATGGGTCGAGTAGTGACGGACCTTGACGTCATATATATCTTGGCATATAGACAAAGGAGATAATATTGAAAATGAGTAGACTACATCTCTAATTATTATTTCTAAGCATTATATTTAATGTATGCATGTAGAGAATATCAAGTAAACCTAAACATTTACTTAGGATATAAAAGGAATCATCATACTAATTTGTATTGAATTATGAAATGCACTCTATATATATTTATAAAAAGATCATTAAAAAAATACGTCCCGCCTACGAGGGAGTGTATATATACTGTATGCGCTTTGCAATTAACTTCACAATTTAAAAAGCCATAATGGTAGGGCTCACCACTCACCACCGAGTGATTGTCTCAAAGTGCATGCCAGGTGCCTCCCACAATTTTAATCATTACTACTTTAATAGTCAAGTTCCTCAATGTAAAACCATGTAAAGCAACCGAGTGACGTCGTCTCAAAGTTGCTCGAGACTGTAATTAACTTTACAGACAGGAAAGTGCATGCCTGTTGCCTCCCACAATTTTAATCATTACTACTTTAATAGTCAAGGTCTTCGATGTTAAACCATGTAAAGCACAGAAGTAGCTATCCTCCACCAAACCAATGTCCGACTGATTGATCAGCTGGTGAGAAGGAAACAACCTGCATGCAATAGAGAGAGCTAAAACCTCAAGCTTTCTCCGAAAGCACTGCTCTATTCTCGCCAATGCATCACTCCCCAGACATGGCACTTAATTTTCCGTCCACATCCATCCTGCTGTTGATCTCCTTGTCCACTGTGGCTGCTGCTTCTTCTTCTCCGGATCCGAGCAAGAGCAACTGCGGGGACACTGACCTAACCGCGCTGTTGGCTTTCAAATGATCGATGGAACCCCTTGCAATTTTTCATGTGTACCATACTAGAATATTTTATAATTAATATATAAGTGTATCCAAAGTGATAAAGAAATATTTCAAGTTTGTTTATGTGGTAAATCATAGGTGGAACATTGGTATACATATTGCACAATAAAGCGTATGTATGTGTAGTATATGAGTATATAAAACCATCTAAGTGTTATGTAAATTTTAGACATACTCATTTTTATATGTATATGAAGATATCTCCCAAATACACTAAAATTGATGGACCCCTTGCAATTTTTCATGTGTACCATATTAGAATATCTTATAATTAATATATAAGTGTATCCAAAGTGATAAAGAAATATTTTAAGTTTGTTTATATGGTAAATCATAGGTGGAACATTGGTATATACATACACACACATATATACAGTAGTGCTATTCTACGCGTGCGTCAGCTACGCGCTGGTCGTAACTCTGGTTCGTTTGTTGCTACGCGAATGGTTTGAACACGCTTAGCAACAAATGAACCAGGGTTACGACCAGCGTAGCTGCATGCACGCGTATATTAAAAAATTTGACCAACAGTCAAGATCTCCAATGTGAAAGCACATGTGGGAAGTTGGCACATATCATAAAATACTAAATCTAGGTCCGAGTGACCGGTCAGAAGTGGGGAGAGGAAACAAATCGCATATGCATAATGGAGAGCTAAAGGCCAAGTGATCCACGTAAGAAATTGATGCTCCATTCTTGCCAATGCATCACTCCCAAAACATGGCTGTTGGATTTCCATGCGTATCCATCGATCGCGCTGTTGATAGTCTTGTCCACTGCGGTCGCTGCTTCTTCCCCAGCGTAGCGACACTGACTTTCAAAGGCTAGTTGTCCGACCCTCTCGGCTTCCTTAGTGGCAACTGGGCCAAATCAAATCGCGATGGGGAGAAAAATTCTAATGTCGGACGACAAATATTTTTTTCCTAGAAAATCGAACTGATTGGAACGTCGGAATTACGCGCTACTCGATAGAAATTGCTCCTGAATACGCCAAACTGTATATCCATCAGATCGATGGGAGGTGGTTGGCCCCTATAGTTAATAAACAACTATATTTAATCTTGTATGAATTAGAAAGATCAGTCATATACGACAAAAAAAAAACACAAATGAAGTCTCGCGGTATTTCAGTGTTAGGTGCTGTCACGGTGGTGAAGTGGTGAAGTATGAATCTCAGAGTAATTTGAATTTTTTTATTCCGGTGGAATTATGAATCTCAGAGGACCGATATCTACCCGGGATTTTGAACCTTGGACTGGTTGCCTGGATGGAAAACAACGCATAGGAATTATAGGTCGTAATCATTTCCCTGTCACACGACATCATGCAAATTGATGTTTCGCATTTTTATAGGGCCTATCGTTGCAAAAGAAAATACAATATCTTTTTCTTCCGAATGAATTATATGTCAACGAGGTATTGTTGGAGATTTACAAGATGGCAATGGTTAGTTGAAACAACCCTATCCTTGTATGTAGATCCACTACTCTGAATCCACACATCACTATCATCAGATGTCTGTATCGGTTCTTAAGTTTTTCGAAAAAAATGATTGTGATAAGTAACTTCGGAGAGGTGTTAGTAATAATCAGTATCGGTTCTGAGATTACAAGTGATTGTGATGTAGCACGGGAACATCCGAATCGGTTCTCTACTAAAAAGTGATAGTGATGCAAGATCATCACTATCGGTTCTTTCATAGAAGTGATAGTGATGTGACGTGATCATCACTATCACTTCTATGAAAAGAACCGATTCGATGACCGCATCACATCGATATCACTTTTAGTGAGAACCGATTCGATGTCTTGCATATGTTATCACTATCATTCTTTTTATAGAAGCGATAGTGATGACGATCACATCACTATCACTGTTGAAAAGAACCGATTTCGATGTCTGCAATGCACATCGATGATCGCTTTTGAAAAGAACCGATTCGATGTGCCTATTAGGTTATATATACCACTCAAGACTGAACTCTTCTCTTTTTGCTCCAGAGGAGATTTCTCCGCCACCCAGAAAATAGCTCATATTGTGTGGTTGGAAGCAATAGTTGGGTGAGAAAATTTGAAGTCCTCATGGGTGGGTATTAAGAGGCAAAATTGAAACCCTATCTTGAGGAGATTCCCTCTTTTTGCTCTCTATTGCGGTTTTCTTCAAAATGTGAGCAGCAATTCTTTCAACCCCTTCAATTTTGCTCTGGTAATTTCAATATGTCGTCAATAAAGTTTAGGTTGCACTGGAATTGTGTACGTGCTTTCAGATTTCACACTCTTTATTTGACAAGCGCATACCTATAGCTGTGAGTATCACACCATATAGCTTGCGCTCATGACTTTTATAGGATTTTGCATTATGTTTTCACATTCAACACGAGTTGCGGATAATGAGACAACGAGCATGACGAATCTACACGAAGTTGGGTTTGTCGACCCCGAGCTTGTGTCTGCGATCATGGCTAGGTTTCAACCGGGGTTCGTTGCTAGCTACATCAAGGGGGTATTGCAAGCTGAGTCGAAGAAGGACTTCATTGTATTGCCGTACCACGAGGAGTAAGTAGTACTTTTCGATTCAATTACTTGTACGCACTTAAAACCGTCTGTGAACTTATTTCCTTGCACTACATTTTATTTAATAAGCAACCATTGGGTTCTACTCATCCTCGTTCCGAGTGAAAACCGATCTACACATTTAACTCGATCGAGAAGAGACCGATGGCATCTGCGATCAAGCCTCCTTTGCGTATAAGCGCATTATTGAAACCTAACACATCGAGGAATTTAACTACGTTTATTTTTTTGACTCAATGGTGCTCTCCAATGTATGTAGGGGTTTCTCGGACTATATCGATGAAGGAGGGCCGCTTGACGACAAAAAGGGCAAGACAACTGCAAATATAAGCGATTTAAGGTACAAGTGCCTAGCATATATATGATTAATTTTTTGACATCTAATCTTCGTGGGCTGAATTTCTTTTTCTTTCTTCGCGATTGCCATCAACAGGCAGCGGTGACCATTCTTGCTTCTATGTCATGCGATACATGCTCATCGTGGTGACAACTCACACCATTTCCTAAGGTATAATTTTCTATCGACCAAAGTATTAGATTTATGAAGTAATACAAAATAATTCTATTGGAACACCTGCCATTATCTAAAAGCACTAGTATTAGTTAGCTCTACATGAAACACTAGTGTGGTCCAATCCAAAACGTGAAGCTTCTAAAAGACGGTGCTACATGACAGAATATTGTTCCATTTGAATTTTAGTAGAAAATTACATCACTATATTTTTGCTTGGCCTTAGGAGTATCTGTTTTAAAATATTTGTTATTTGAGAATCAAAAGATAGAATCAATAAAAAAGCGAGAGAGAATTTCACCTCTTACATTATGTGTCTATTGTTCTTGATCCCGCGATTGCGTCTATAATTTGTGATTGATCGTGGGCGTTCGACAACGTTTTACAACGCTATAGACAAATATAATGGCATGAAGGGAGTAGCTTTTTACATTTGTCCTTTCAGCGCATTGAGGCATTACTCAATGTCTTTACTAGAATATTAGCTTCTCACATTTGGAATTTTTTCTGTTTTGAATTAATCTTTTATAATCCAAATATTTTCTAAACCTGCTCGTAGTTCCTGTCTATTTTTGTGATTGCCCCCTAATACTTATCTATGTTTCCCTAATTTTATGTACGTGCATAATAATATACTTAGCCTTTTACATAGAAATTTTGAAACTGAAATTAATCTGATCATTTACATTTTGCAGAAGATCAATATCCCCCAGAAGAGTTTAGACAGCAAAGCACTCAACAATTTACGAGACCACTTATGCCAGTGGTACTGGTTAGAAGTTATATCAGAGGATGGCAGGTTTAGAGATCCTGACGCATCGTACTAGTCCATATGTAAACAATATAATATATGTCAATGTGATATGTATCAGAGGAAGTCCATGTACTGATTGTCATGTTTGTGTTGTCTATTGTGAACGACTATGATATATATGTGTTGTAATTAAAGCGTTTCTGTTCTGTGAATGTGATATATGCATCCCGCTCTACGTGTTTGTGAATGTGATGATATATATATTGTGCATATTGTTTTAATCAGTGCTTTTTGGAGAAATTGCAAAATGGCACACCCCAATGGGTCATCGAATCGGTTCTTTAAGGAAGTGATTGTGATGATACCATCATCGAATCGGTTCTTTAAGGAAGTGATTACGATGACCACCTCATCGAATCGGTTCTTTAAGAAAAGTGATTACGATGACACTCATCGAATCGGTTTTTAAGGAAGTGATTACGATGACTATCATCGAATCGGTTCTTTAAGAAAAGTGATTCTGATGACACACTCATCAGAATCGGTTCTTTTGTGGAACCGATTCTGATGAGTATGTCATCAGAATCACTTTTCTTAAAAGAACCGATTCTGATGATGTGGTCATCAGAATCACTTCCCTTAAAGAACCGATTCTGATGATGGTATCATCACAATCACTTCCCTTAAAGAACCGATTCTGATGACGTTTTATCACGATCGGGTCAAAACCGATTCTGATAGCTCCACCTCATCACTATCTAAGGACATCGTATCGCGACTAGAACCGATTCTAATGATAAAAAAGAACCGATTCTGATGTGCCGTTCTGCAGTAGTGATCGTATGAACGACATGTTTTCTTGTCTTATCTCCAATTCGCCGACCCTAACTATTTAAGTATTTACTATACTTATTATTTGTGAGACTCGTACTCGGTTGGATGACTTCTTAATTTAGCCAATGCAAGGATGCTTTGTCTTGAGTCTTAGCAACTTAATTAATATATGCAACACTAGTTGCAAACTGCTAAGACATTACAAATAAATTTACCAGATTTGTAAAGCAGCCTCTATTCAAAATGCATAACCATTTCGGTTCTAAGCAACTCGGATAACCATGGAATTACCGATGAGCCTCTGGTTCTGGCTGGGTTTCCACTTCGCAGTCAATGTACGCCAGCTAAAAAGTTCCGACTGTCACGAAGACTTTGGACGACTTTGGAAGTGTATCACCTAAACGAATGAGTGACATTATTCGTTGATTAGTCTTGCAACTTCACTGTTATGGCATAATGTATTAGTACTAGTTTATTACCACTAGGTCACCAGGGACTTGCATTGACGGCCTTTCGGCCATTTGTTTGAGACTGCCACTAACATCAATGTATTCCCACAGTGTAGCACGCGAAGTCAGCAACTTTTTTCTTTTTTTTACGACGAAGGGACTTGCGTTTAATTACGACAGACTTCCTTTTTCTTGACCCCATCTCTCCCAAGTCCTGAAATATATTAGTATATAATAACTCATCAGTAACCTGTGCATCGGCACAGACTAGCTAACTTCTTAAATAAAATCAGTTGGGAAGAGAATGAGAAGGCGCGCTCGCCTATATATACCACCCATGGCGAGAAAGCAGCACGCTCAGCCCGATCAGCTGGTTAGCAAGTTATCAAGCTCTTATTTTTTTTGTTTACCAACATGAAATACGACCTCGCACTTTCCCAGCCGGTGCTAACCATGCCACTAGTGCTGTGGTTTCTCCTTGCTCCCGCCCTAGTAGTTTCCCAGCCGGTGCCGACTGTCTCCGACACGGTGCCGTCACCGATGCCGACTCAACAGCCAGACTGCCCTAAGAAGTGCGGCAACGTAGACATTCCCTACCCATTCGGCATCGGCAACAGCTGTGCCTGGTCGGGTCGGAATGAGTTCAACATCACTTGCAACCATAGCTTTAACCCTCCGAGACCATACACAGGGAACATCGAGATCATGAACATCTCGCTGTTGTTTGGCCAGATGCGCGTCTACACTCATGTGTCGCACAAGTGCTTCGACTCATCGAACACCACCCTCGGAACTACCTGGAAATCTAAAGCTTGGAAATTTAACCTCATCCCACCGTTCCTGATCTCACAGAGGAGCAACGAGTTCACGGCCATCGGATGCAACACCCTGGCGTTCCTCCAGGGCATGAACGACCGGAGCTACTTATCCGGCTGCGTCACGACGTGCGTGAGCTTGGATGCCGCCGCCCATGACGGTGAGCCATGCGCGGGGCTCGGTTGCTGCCAGACGCTGTCCATGCCGAGCAACCTTAACACCATAAGGGTCGACTGGAGTGGTACAAACAACAACCCCGCGTGGAGCCCCTGCAGCTACGCCTTCGTGGCCGAGAAAGGCTGGTACGTACGCACACGCGCGCGCCGTTGTCGTGTCCTAACTCTCAAGTTAATATGCCATTCAAAATGATCTATTTCTTTAATTCAGTACATCATCCACACAATCGAGTTGCCGCCATGTGGATATTTTTAGTACTGCTCTTTTACTAGTACACTAAATTTAATATGAATCATTCATTTATTTATCCAATAAACCAGATTAGTTAGTATTTACTTATACTTCCTCTAGCAATAAAGTAGTAATTAAAAATACTCTTAACAAATCAATGGCTTAATCTAATTTCTGCTACTTATTATATACTACTTGTATAATGCATCATAAAATTTCTCTATTTTTAATCTTATTTATTTATGTGGAAGAAAAATTACTGTTAATGATTTTTTTTCGGACAGTAAAGTTAAGGGTTGATGAAGGATTTATTGCACGTAATACTGGCAAGATATAGTTTGAATCTAGACCATTGGGTTACAAAAGATCAATTAGAATTTGTTGTGGATGTCAGCACACTGAATGAGTGTTAGCTATTTCATCAAGTGGCCGGATCTTAGGGCTAGGATCGAATACTTTGTGTGCATGAGACTGCATAAACGTAGCAAAGAATGCAACTGTCTTTTTGTAATATCAATATAGATCTGACTTCGATCAGTCACGCTTCGTTTCTCCCATCTGAAAAGTATATGTGTATGTATATAAATAAATAGACAGATTAATTTGTATCTAATTTGACTAATTACTAATACTTTCTTTAATGTTAAGATTACTGACAAGAAAATAATTAATACGACTAGATTTTCCATTGATAATAATCTTACGCCTGTGTAATTCTCTTGCGAGAGGGTATAATGGTGCATTTGTGATAGAAACTTACTTTTGACCATGACAAGTAGAAAAGTTATCAAGATTCCTTATTTTTTCGATAGGAGGGATTACCCGTGAACTTATGTATTTTAGGTACAATTTTAGCCGGAAAGATCTCAATGGTACAGGTGACACGGCCTACGACAGACGGGTTGGTGAGAGAGGTGTTCCACTGGTGCTTGAGTGGGCCATCATAA
Organism: Guadua angustifolia; assembly: GCA_036346375.1. NCBI lineage: Eukaryota > Viridiplantae > Streptophyta > Magnoliopsida > Poales > Poaceae > Guadua > Guadua angustifolia. The sequence goes on from JAYEVE010000199.1 coordinate 36,163, forward strand.
ATAATGGGACTTGCCCTCCGCCACCAGCCAAACCAATAGCTTCGGCTTGTGTCAGCGCCAACAGTCATTGTGTCAATGCTACACAAGGGCCGGGTTATCTGTGCAACTGCTCCCACGGATATGATGGCAATCCCTATGTCACCGGCGGATGCTCGAGTTAGTTTGGCAACAGAATTTCCAATTCTCGCATCTGCTAGAAAACAGTTGTTTTGTTGGATTGACCATTCGAGTTTTCAATATACAGATATTAACGAGTGCGAGCTTCGGGAATTAGATCCTATGAGATATCCTTGTCCAGGTGGTAGCAAATGCCATGATACGGAGGGTGGTTACGAGTGCAGATGCAATCTTGGACGAAGAGGGGACAACTGTCTGCCCATATTTCCCGCATATGCAGTTGCAACAACAAGTGAGGATCCGCATAATATATATGCTACTCCATCAGTCTGAATATACATCATTCTACCTTTCAAATTTTGTTCCTAAATATAACTCATTGTACAATTCGAAGTGACTTGTTATCATTTTTTCTCCTATACCCCTCCTCTTTAGTTATTTTTAATATTATTTACTATCATAGACTAGAGTAAGACACACAATCCAAAACATAATAAAAAAGGATAACGCAATCTTTTTGTTGATATGCCTTGGTGGAAGTATAAAAAATTAGAATGACATCATTCAGGTACGGAGGAAGTAGCTGTCTAGCTTGTACTCATAGTAAAGTTATATATTTGTGGTCCTTAGTTTTCCTTTTTTGCTTCAATATTTATGGTCTTGAGTAGAATTAACACAATAAAGATTTATAACATGCATGCAAGTGCAATGAAAGTCGTCGCTACTAATATGGATCAACGCTATTTGTGTTTTGCAGCAACATTCTGCGCTGTCGGTGCTTTGGTAGTCCTATTATGGTTCATCCGCAAAGAGCGTAAGCGACGAAGGCAGAGAGGTTTTTTCGACAAAAACGGCGGTGAAATACTGAAGAGCATGAACATCAACATCTTCACGAAAGAGCAGCTGGACAAGTTCACAAGGAACTACAGCAAACCCACTGGAGAAGGTGCCTTTGGTATGGTCTACGAGGGAATCATCGACGACAACCAACGAGTCGCAGTAAAACGGTCAATTGCACAAGGCGAGGAGCGGCGCCCAGGTGATTTTGTGAATGAGATCACCATCCAATTTCGGATCAACCACATGAATCTTGTCCGCCTTGTCGGATGTTGCCTGGAGACAGATGTCCCCATGTTGGTCTTTGAGTTCATCTCCAATGGAAGCCTATACAGTGTACTTCATGGACTCAAAAAGCCTACTCTCTCGCTACAGGCTCGCTTGGATATTGCTATTGGATCTGCCGAAGCTCTCTCTTACATGCACTCTGACGGTGGCCACAACATCGTCCATGGGGATGTCAAGTCCGCCAACATTCTCCTTGGTGACAACTTCATGCCAAAGGTCTCCGACTTCGGGTCGTCCAAGCTCGTGTCTATAACCAGGTATAACAATTGGTCTGTGATGGGGGATCTAAATTACATAGACCCTGTGTACATCAAGACAGGCCATTTCACGGAGAAGAGCGATGTCTACAGCTTTGGAGTTGTGATTCTTGAGCTCATCACACGGAAGAAGGCCAAGTACGATGGCAGCAACAGCCTTCCAATAAACTTTGTAAAGTCTTACAAGGAGGAGGGTACAAGAAGGGAGATGTATGACAAGGAGATTTCATCTTCTTCTCAGCCTCACTTCTTGGAGTGCCTCGACAGGATTGGTGGAATCGCGGTCCGATGTCTCAAAGAAGATGTGAACGAGAGACCAACCATGGCACAAGTGGTGGACGAACTTAAACTAGCAAAATTAAGAATCAGCGCGACCCATGTTATTGGTAATCACTGTTTTCCTACACAGCCGACTAGCTCACCTAGGCGGCGACCAGGAGCTAGGTCCCTCCCTCCCGTCGATTCGCCTAGGCCAATTTTGCCCTCCTAGGCAGCCGCCTAGCCCGCCTAGGCAGCGATTAGATGCTAGGTGCCAATCTATCGTCCATCTAGCACCTAGGAAAACACTATGGATAATTAATTAAGGTCATATAGATGAAGCAATACAAAGCATGATCAGTTAGTATCTTGTTACTGGCCCCAAATAAATAGCCTGGAAAAGCTAGGCTAGAAAATCTCTAGTCCAGGATCCAAACGTACCGTTAATTATGCCTGTAATATTGTATAATTTAATTTTCTTTGCTATGGGATTTATCAATCTATTGGCAGTATCATAGAATGCCACTTTACATTGGAGATTTCTCGCTAGACTTTTGTTTCCTCAAATATGTCCGCTATAGCATGCGGTCTCGTTTGTAACGAGAGAGTTTTGTAAGATTTGTTACTATTGCTACAACATTCCAGTGATGAAAAAAGAAACCATGTGAGAAGGTTTGTGTAAATTTCCTACATTGCAATTTTACAACATATGCACACACCGGCTAGAATGTTCTATGGTGACAATGTAGCATGTAGCGATGATCATCTCTCTCATGGCAGAGCAGCCACCATCGTCATCGTGGTCACGGCACAGGCTCTGTCTAGGTACAGCCGACACCACCATAGGCTGTCGCGATCCGGGAGGAGATGATGGAATCATCCATGTTTGCCCACTGCAAGTGCCTCCCCGCGCCGCTCCTCATCGGTTGGCTCAAGTGTTCATCCCTCCTCCAACTCTAGTGTACATATTTTAGTCAGTTAGCGTCTCTAGTTTTTCTGTATGCATGGCAGAGTGATGACTGGTGAGTGGCACTAGAAATGAACTCAGCTCAGCTCTCAAGAATATTCGGCAACTAACCTTTGAAAGAAAAGAAATATGTGACAACTTTTTCTAGTCGAATTTAAGTAGAGTTGTCATCCAATTTTTTGAAAAAAAAACCTGCAAACTCTCCTGAAACTAGATGTAAATGGGCCGGACCCATTAAGAAACTAGGCTTGTCAAAATCAGCCCAGTATGGCCCAATGTAAATTCAGAACCTGTGTGAAGAAGGAATTTTTTATTAAATATTTGTTTTAAATCTTTTTTTGAAAATAATCGGTGGGAAAAAATAACGGAAATGGGTGCCCGTCGCCCTAATATGGGGCGATAGGAGGGTACACAGATGGCATGTAACGGCAAAATTTGAAAATTTGATGGCGAAATTTAAAAATTTTAAAACGGGTAACTGATCGCCCGATGTAGGGGCGATGCGCCCTTCTTTGAGGCGATAGGAGACCCCAGCAATTTTTTTGTAATATTTGTTTTAAATCTTGTTTTGATATAATCAATGGGAAAAAATGGCCTGCTGTAAAAATCTCAAGAGGCACACTGCCTGAGGTAAATATCGCCCTAATATGGTGCGATCGCCCCATATCCAGGCGATATCTATCCTTTATAATTTTCGTTCTCGCTCGCGGTCTCACAAAGCTAGCAGTGAAAGAAGAAGAAAGAATAGAAGAGAGAAGGGAAGGAGAGGGAGAAAAAAATAAGTAAAGGATCAATCTAAAATGCCGAGGCATGCAAGTGGAAAGGGAAAGGGGAAAGCAAAGGAAGAGGAAAGCATCTCGGACTGGCCGCGCAACGTCGCATACCAGGACGTCTTCCTACCTTACGGGGTTGTCCTATCGATGTGTCTGTGCGGAGATCCTTGTAGGCTTGTCCACTCTTGGGAAATTCCAACTTGGAAGAGGAGGTATTGGAAGTGCCGTAACTACGCCTTCGACCCGCCAGAGAAGAGCCTGAGGAATCGGCAGTTGGTAATAATCATACATGTTTCGCAATATTTCTACATGAATCTTTGTTAATTTATGTTTCATGCAATCCGCTACTGTGTGAATTTGAGCAGTGGTTTGATATGGAGATCAATCCTGAAGACCAAAGGCTCCTTGATCAAGCCAACCGGGACGAGGAGTTCAGGCGGCAGCTTCAAGCGCAGCGTGACGCCGCACGCGAGGAGGCACGTCGAAAGGAAGTGGAGAAGAAGGAGGCCGAGAGAGAGAGGAAATGAGAGAGGACACGTCGTGTCAAACAAACCCCATCGGAGGCATGGGCTAAAGGGAAGTGGCCTCGATCCACTCAGTAGATGTGAAGTTGTAACCATTATTTTTCTTGTTCATGATGTGTATCCTAGTTTTATGTCGTTGTCGGCGTATTCCACCTGACAGGCCCAAGTCTACAGACCGGGTTTGGTTCGGCAGGGGGGTGTCTTCGTAGTTGGTAAACCCTAGCAGAGGGAACCCTAGTACCTCCCACACTAACGAATTCTGGTGTCTAAGAACGTGATGGACACAACAATTTTTTACCCAGGTTCAGGCCCCCATGAGGAAGGGTAACAGCCTTACGTCCTGCCTGATCTTGGATTGTGTATCGTGAGCTTGGTTACAGAGCTTGCAGATGACTACTATTCTCCGAATGCCGTCCCCCCTCCCTGTACTCTAGAGTGCCCTTATATACATTGGGCTGACACGGGTCGGATAGAGAGGGGGATGTCATCATGCTTATCTTACACGCATTTATTATGCCTCTATGCGCTGTCCCGTTCCTCCAGCCTTAATCAATGCCAGTGCATGGCTTCACCCGGTTCTTCCGGAATGTGACCCCACTGTGACGGGTAGGTATGAGGCGTCAAAGGAATGGGCTTGTAGCAGAATTCCTTGGAATCGACCGGACTGACACGCGATCTGTCTCGACATAATACGACTAGGGATAGCGAGTCGATGGTGCGGGTTTTATAAAACCTGACCGAAAAAACCAATTGCAAAACCCGACCGAACCCGAGCGGCGTCTCGGGTAAAATTCTATACCCGAACCCGATGGGTACCCGAAATCCGACGGGTACACGGCGGTATATCTGATAGCGAGCAGTCGAGACACAAACAGTGAAACTAAACCAACAAGTGTAAAACTTTCATAGTTTCACAGATTAATAAAAACTAAACGCATGATATAAGCACTCAGACTTTCACAGTTCACAGATCAAATAACAATTCACAGACCTTCACAGTTCACAGACCAACTAAACGCATGATATAAGCACACAGACATATATCAAACTAGGCACTAAAAGACAAGATGCCAACATCACAGTTCATAGATCAAATAACAGTATAGCACAACAACACTAGGCACTAAACGGAAGCAAGCTGGATAAACAGAGAACACCACTTTATGAACTGACAAGATTAAAAACAGTACAAGGCATCATGAAATTGCCACACTGCCTTCTGAATAGAGATCGACAAATACAAGACAATGGGACCAATGCCATAAGTTACAGCTTCTCCTGGTATTGTCTCACTGGCTCACTGCAATACTGCATTGTCCATTTGTCATTGCTCCATATCAGCATCAACCTAGCAAAAAAGAGAAAAGAGAAAAGACAGTTAGTGCATTATGTACAGGGGACTCGGGCCCTAAATCTAGTAATCCACACATAATCACTACAATCGCTACGATTTCTTCCTCTTCATCCTCAAGACAAGTCATCAATGCATTAAGTACAGGGGACTCGGGCCCTAAAAGCATAAAACATGTAAAAGTTAGTGCTATCAGATATGAAAGAAAGGAAACAATTCAATTGAATATTTGAATTTAAATTATTTACCTAACATTTCGGCTCGAGACCAAGCTTGCATACACATTAATGCTTCCACCATTTTTGGAGCAAGTCTACTTCGATGTGGGCTAATGACCCTCCCACTGGTGCTAAAGACTGACTCAGAAGCTACAGTTGTCACAGGAATTGCCATGATGTCTCGAGCAATCATTCGTAAAGTAGGATATTTAATCCCTGCATGCTGCCACCATTGAATGATATCCAACTCTTGTGTTCTAGGCAATGTTGGCTCGTCCAAGTACAAATCCAACTCTGTGCGTAGGTAACTAGAAGACTCAACTGGTTGGGAAGACATGTATCGATCAAATATATCAAAAACTATATCATCTCCTTCATTCTGGATAGCAATGTTAGTAGCAGCACCATCTGTTGTTGCAACACCCTCTATAGAACCTTGGTATTCTAACACCAAATCACACATCAAATCTCTAACTTTCTTAACTTCAATTGTTGTACCTTCTTTTCCATAAATGTTGCTAAAAAGAGCGTTCAAGAATTGTAGTTTAAACCTTGGATCTAGAACCGTACCAACTGCCATGAGACCATGAACATCTGTCCAATATTTGTTGAACTTCTCTTTCATCAAATCTGACATTTTCTCTATCATGGGATCATCACTAGTTTGCCATTTCCTAATAGCCAAATAAATACCGCAGATTTTGGGAAAGAAAATATTTGTTGTAACATAACTAGTGCCCGACAATAGCTCAGTTATATCATAGAACATCTTCAATCTAACACAAAGCTCCTTAGCAAACTTCCAATCATCCTCCGTAGGACGAAAAGGAGCACATAACTTTTCGCGTTGTGCAAGACGGTCAAAGACTAGTTGGTACTCTAATGCAATGCTAAGCATAATATAAGTGGAATTCCATATAGTTTTACAATCAAGAGCTATTCTTTTCTGGTATTTAATGTTCATCTGAAATACCATTTTCTCGAACTTTTCATGTCTTTTTGGTGTGGCCGACCAAAATCCAACACTTTCACGTACTCTCTCAATGCCCTTTTCCATGACAGACATACCATCTTTCACAATCAGATTCAAAATATGTGCAGCACAACGCATATGCAACAATCTACCACCTAACATAAGAGAGTCAAGGGGCAACTTATCTTGCAATTTTGCCATAACATTATCGTTGGTGCTGCAATTGTCGAGAGTCACACTTGACACCTTCCTCTCGATATGCCAATCCATGAGTATATCATAAAGGACATCACTTATAACTTCACCTGTATGTGAAATTTGTACGTAAATGAACCTACAAAATTGGAAAGAACAAAAGCATAGCATGAATATTGGTTACCTGCATGACTACATAGTAATGTAGAATGATTACATAATCTTCATTATTACCTTAGAAGGAAACTTTTTAGCTTCCAATCATTATCAATATAATGTCATCATCAGCGACATGTACTCTTTCTTTTGATGATTTGCTGTCCACATATCTGTTGTGGCGACGTCTGAGATTAGCTTTGTTGGAAGTACTTCACCATAGCTACCTTCTGCACTTCATACATATCCAATATATCCTTCCTAATGGTGTTTCTAGACACTACCTTAAATAATGGTTGCATTGCAGCACAAAACTTTCGAAAGCCAACATGGTCAACCATAGATAGTGGGTACTCATGGACACATATCATTAGTGCAAATTCTTTCCTTGCAACATCTTGATCAAAGACATATTTCTCTACAACAACCGATCCATCCTGACTTTTTGACAACTTTAAATTGGATTGTTTAAAGCCTTTTCTAACCTGTCTAGATTCACAAATTGCAAGATAGCTATGCAATGATTTGGTTCCATTTTTTGTCTCTGCTCCAAGCATTTATGACACCAATTGCATTCAGCTTTCCATTTGTTACCTACTTTCAGTCTTTTGAATTCTTCCCATACAACAGATTTAAATTTTCTCTTGTTCCCAGCACCTACATCATCATCATCTATTGTCTCCACATTAGTACCTTGTGTATCTTGTTCTTGTGATGGTATAGGTGCAATGCTGACTATCGAGAAGGGCGTCGTAGTTGCAAATGAGATGCTGCTTGGTTCTGAGTCGACATTTTCAACCAAATATGTCTTTGAAACAAAGCAAAATTTGATGTTAACAAGATAGTAACAAATCTCTGGTTACTAAACAACGAACACACTCAAGCGAGCAAATCAAACAATCAAATCACATCACACGATCACCGTGGACCGTGGGGGTGTGGGGCGTCTGGCGATGGCCGTGGTGTGGGCACGTGTGGCAGGGCGGCCAGGGAGAAGCAAGCAGAGCAAGTGGGCGGAGACCATGCAGCGGCGGTGACAGGATGGGGAGTAGGGCAGCCACCGTGGCGGAGCAAGCAAGCTTGGGCGACGGAGGGATCGGCTGACCACAGTGGAGATCGGTGCCTCTGGGGTGAGGGAGGTGGGGGGATGGGCGACGGGAGGAGGCAGGCGGACGGGAGGGTCTTGACATGAGGCGGCCACAAGTGAACCTGTTGCGCCTGTTGGAGACCGGAGACGGGGTGAGGCCGTGAGGGAGGGGGATGGCCGATGGGAGGTCTGGGCGGCCACAAGAGGCACAAGCGCCTGTGTGGAGGCAGGACTCACGGGAGGTGGAGGGATTGGGGTCCGCTGGTCTGCTGCCGTCTGGCCGTCGGGGGTGGGGGAATGCTAGGGGATTAGGGTTAGGGATTGTTTTGTTTGCCTTTGCCCTTTGCCTCATTTCATTTCCTGCCGGACTGGGACTTGGCCCATTTGGGAACTTGGGATTTGGCCCAAATACTAGAGGGCTTTCGGATACCCGCGGGTACCCGTGGGTGATTTTCTAAATCTGAATCTGACCCAAATCTTCTCGGGTACCCGACCCGAAAAACCCGTGGGTACAAAATAAAACCCGAACCCGACAGGTGCAGAACCCATGGTGCAGAACCCATGGTATGATTGCCACCCCTTGGCACGATGGGGAAAGAGGCTTGGAGGAAGCCACCCTGCTCCGCTTTTTGTATGGCGGGCGAAGTGCAGGCGTGGTCGCCCACTGCCGCCCGCGACGCCACGTGGACCGCTTTGGTGGGCGGGCGTGTTCGCTTACCTGCCCTTGCAGCCGCTTCGCGGAAATGGGCGCCGGGCGGCGGCGTGGTCGCCCACCTGCTGCCGCCGCCACGCCGTGCCTGCGACACTGGTGGCCGCACCACCGCCAGTGCGTGCCAGCCAGTGCGTGTGGAAAGTCGGGCGCGGCAGGCGTGGTCGCCCATCTGCTCGCCCGCGCGCCACGTGGGTTGACACCTGATAGACGGGGTGTATCCACCCACCCGCCTGCAAAGCTGCCACGTAGGCCACGCATGCTTTTGTGTGGCAGAGAGGGTACCCTGGTGTAAAGTACACCGACAGTAGCCCCCGGGCCCACCCTAGAATGCACACTAGAACTTTTTGAGATCTTACATTAAATGCCGGTGCATTCTTGGATGGGGCCACCACTCATCAGGATGCGACCGCCTCGATTCCTTCCCGCATCCGCCGATTTTTCTTGGGACCCGAAACGGCGCACGACCCTGTCCCTTCGTGAACCGTCGGTGCGAGTGGGGGAATATATAGATCCATCCACACCAGACGGTTTACGCTTTCCTTCTTCTAGCACACTTCGTCTTTTTGCCCAAAGCTTCCTTTGCTTTTCGCCACTTTTGCTTCCATGGCTCCTCCTGCTCCGTCCCCCATTCCCGCCTCCACTGTGAACTCTTACACGCTGGGAGGATCGCCAAACATCGTCTTTGGATGGCACCCTCCATTTCGAGGCGGGGACTCCAACGCAAGCTAAGTGCCTCTCTGACGAGATCATCATCTTTGTTTGGGGGATGATGGCAGGTCTGGTCCCGCCATTTTTCAATTTTTTCCTTACTGTCCTCCACTTCTACGAGATCCACCATCTCCATCTCACCCCTAACTCCATCCTATTCCTCTCCATCTTCGCACACCTCTGTGAAATGTTCATAGGGGTGATGCCGAATCTTCCACTTTTCCGCTACTTCTTCCTCTGTCGCGCTTCCTCCGACGGCGAGGTAGTGGGGAGTTGCCATTTCCGTCTTCGGGATGGGATGGCCGCCCGCTACCTTCCCTTCCAGCCCAGATCCAACTGGAAGGCGTGGCGTTGACGATCAGCTATACGTCCCACGACGCAATAGTCGGCGCCTTGGGGCGCCCATTTGCCTGGGCGGAGGCCATCGAGGCTCGGAGCTCGCCCGTCGAAGAGACGGCGGAGCTCTTGGCAATGGCGGCCCGCATCAACAATCTGTGGGGCGCCGGGCTGTCTGGGACGCTGGTGATCAGGGACTTTGTGTCCCGAAGAATCAGCCCCCTTCGTCGCCGCATTCGCCCTGCATGGTAGTACACGGGCGACGATGACATCACCCGCACTTTTCCTGGCCGTAAGTTCCCACTTCACTTTGGCTTTCCTCATATGTGCTCTTTTTTGTTGCTCCCTACCAACCGGCAGTCTTTCTTTATCTTTGGCGGTAGCGGAAATTTGGACGGGCCACTCATCAACAAGTGGCTCGCCGGGTTAATGCCGCCCATCCCGGCGGCTTGGACTTCCCTTCGGCGGCTCGACCGCTCGCCGATCTGGATCCTGCGGAGCGCCTACGAATCGTGAGGTTGCTCCCGCCAATGGACTCCACCGGCCTTGCTGTGGTGCCGCCGCGCGCCCCTTTGACGATCAGGGATACAGCTCCTCCCACCAATCAGGCTACGGGTAAGCGGCCACTTGTTCCGGACACCTCAGGTCCGGACGCCAAGAAGGCCCGCACCATGGGCCAAACCACCACCACCACCAGCCCAAGGGTGGCGGTAACCGCATACAAGCACAAGCCGGCCGCCCGATCGTGGCGCTAAATCTTGTGGCGCCTATTACTGCGCCAGCGCCATTGTCTTCCGCCTTGCAAGTACCGCGCCGCCGATGCGATAACCCGGCGCCAGCCACCATGGCGACGGCTTCATCATCTTCTCCTCCGACTCCTTCTTTGGCGCTGGCTTCAACCTCCACGGCGCCATCTTCTTGACCCACGGACTCGAGCCGCCCGCTCAGTAGCGGGCTTGAGGTCTCGAAGGTCGGCTTCGGCTTGAGGGTGACACCAAGGCGGCCCTCAAGATGCCCCGAGGAGCGAACACCACCGCATTTGCTGAGGCGGCGGAGACTTCCGCCAAGGTGTCGCCAGCCGCCGCCACCGTGAGGACCGAGGCGGGCGACCCCGGCATCAAGCAAGATTCGCCACCTCGCTCCCCGCATCGCCACTGCTCCGGCCACACGCTCCGTTGAGCTCTTCACTGAGCTCAGCGGTTTGCACAGCTCGTTGGGCGCCCTTGTCGCCACGGCTGCTAGTCACGGGCCCGAGATAATGAGGTAGTTGGCGCACCAGCGGCGAGCTTGCAGGGCGGAGCGGAGAGGGCGACGCGCGGACGGCACAAGAAAGGGCCACCGCGACCGCCTTGGCTGCCATGCAGCTGCGGGCAAAGAGGGCCGAAGCGGCGCAAAGGACTTCGGAGGCGGAGTCCTTCCGCCTCCGACGTAATCTCGCCACCATGCTCAAAGGAGCCTTCCAGCGCATCAAAAGATGCCTGGAACCCTTGGGGGTGGTATCGAGACGCCTTGCAGATGACCCGCAAGACGCCCGTCGCGACCAACCAAGCCGCGGAGGCACTTCGAGGATTGCCCACCGCCTTGGCCGCACGCTCCGCCAGAGAGGGGCAAGAGGTTGCGGTGATGACCGCAACCTATATACTGGCCTGTTGGGCCAGCCGCGACGCCTCCCTGGACCCAATGGCGGCGATGGGCGCGGTAGATTGAGGAGAGCGCCGCCAGAGTGAGGCGCTTGGTGCGGCGGCACGAAAGCATGTGGTCAAGCAACATGCAAGCAGAGCGACCACCATGGACGTCTCCACCCCGGTGGCGGAGGAAGAGGGCGCCGGCGACATCGATGTGGGCGACGAGTGAAAGACTGGGCCGCCACATCACTTCTTTTGTTTTTGCTTTCCTGAGTTGATCTGCTCCCTGTCTGTATAAACATGTCGCAAAACTTTTAGCGTAATGGATGTTTTGTTTGCTTTACCTGTATGTTTGTCTGTTATGTTTGCTTGATATTGCATGTTAGAACTGCCATGCGATCAGCTTAGAACTTAGCTAAGCGCCCGTTGAATCCTTGAGTCCAGAGCAATACTCCAGAATTCCTGGGGAGACTGCATATAACTAGCCACAAATATGAGCAAAGTTCACACAAGTCATGTAGGATCTAGACAAGAATGGCCTTAAACTTGACAGTTTATGCCAAACGTAGAACGGCTTTAGCCTCAAGTTTTTATGCAAGGTGGTTGTTGGTCCAAATCCGTTCGGAACTTAAATCCCAGTGATCTCCCAGAATTGCACCCCAGTACGGTGTAGCAAAGAAACAAGTTCCCAGAAGCGGTCTTATGCCAGCGGCGCTCAACGGTGACGACCAGCGGTGCTTCTGAGAGCCAACCCGAGGTGTACGAGCTGTGTTCAAGCACCGCGCTAGACCCACACTTTGGTTGCTTGACCTTTGACAAGCGCCAATACTGGAGACCTTTCTTTTTATCACTAAGGAGCCTTCAGGTTTTTGACACCCGCAACAACCATGCATAACTTGACTTGTTTCAGTATACACATAAGCGAAGAGTCAGAAGTGTAGTTCAAGACACTTATCTAGCTTATGTATTAGCGGCGTGCCATCAAGCGGCAAGCACTGGCGACTGTGATCAAACTGTCTGCCGACAAATTTCAAGCGGCTGGCGACCGGCCGAGTTTTTAGGCGACCAGGCCCCAGCGCTAAGCGACTAGCGGATCTTGAGCGACCCACCTCCCAGCGGCTGGCGATCAGTAGGATCTTTCATGCGATATGTTGAATCTTTTGAAGCAGGCTAGTGTTTTAAGGTTTTGCCTGTGCATGTATATAGCTATTGTGAAGGCAAACAGACATTATGCAGGGCACATAAAATATAGACCCTAACAACATAAGTCTGTGCATGGGATAATATTGGTTCACCCACGGCAATGTGCGATAAAAGGACGGGCTCCCGGGAGGATATTAAATAACGGCGCTCATGATGACGACCAACGGTGCTTCTGAGAGCCAACCCGAGGCGTACGAACCATGTTTGAGCACCGTGCCAGATCCACTTTCTGGTTGCCCGTCCCTACCCAACACAAACGCCGGGTATGATTATGGACTGACAAGGAATTGTCAAAAATTCGGGACCAATAACATCCATACAGTAGACTATCCCGTAGGACACAAAAAGGATGGTAATGACAAGGCAGAAAATTCTTAAGATAATAACATTATCAATAGCGATCGTCAGCCGATCGGTGGGGACGACTCACCCACGAGGCGATCAAAGGCGAATCATCCGGTACTTACAGCTTTTTCATGGATAGAACTTTCGTAACAACTCCACATTATAGGAATTCGCCAACTCCTGGCCGTCCTCAGCGGCCAACCGAACCGCCGGGTCGAGATCTCGAGACCACCTTAAAGGGGCCCTCCCATCGGGGAGAAATTTTATGCAACCCTAAGATGCGCCCTAATGTCTGCAAGAAGACCAGTCGCCACGACCGATGTTCTCTCGAGATACGGGTGGCATGGTATCGCCGAGGCTTTCTTTGATGTAGGAGGCTAAGGCGGTCCGATCACAAACCTCTTCCAAGAGGTTGACCTCTTCTTGCGGATATCTTCATGGCCTTCTTCATTAAATCTTGAGACGCGGGGAGAGCCGAATGACAGTTCGGAAGGAAGAACGGCCTCCGCCCCGTATACCAGGAAAAAGGGTGTCTCGCCAGTAGCCCGACTGGGTGTGGTACGGAGCGACCACAGCACAGCCGGGAGTTCTTCCGTCCAACACGCTCCCCACTTGTGGAGTCGATCAAACTCCCTTGTCTTGAGACCCTTCAACACCAATGCATTGGCGCGTTCTGCTTGACCATTGCTCTTGAGGTGGGCCACCGAAGCAAAGCATACTTTGGTGCCCATTTCATCGCAGAACTCTAGAAATGCCGCACTGGTGAATTGAGTTCCATTGTCGGTGATGATGCGGTTGGCGACTCCAAAGCGGGTGAAGATTCCATGCATGAATTTGACAGCAGCGGAAGCCGTAATGGCGCCGCATGCCGCTTCTTCAACCCATTTTGTGAACTTGTCGATGGCGATAAAGAGGTGGGTGAAGCCCCCTTAGCCTACGAACGGACTCGGGATATCCATTTGCCCCGCATCGCGAACGGCCAAGAGAAAGCGGGATGGTTTGCTTGAGCTCAAATTTGGTCGGTGGATTTACTGGCGAAGAAGCGATGTGCTTTGCATTTCCTCACCAACCGCAAGCATCACGGAGGCGCGTGAGCCAATAAAATCCTTGGCGAAACGCTTTGCGGCATCAGCGCTCGCCGGACATATGGCTCCCGCACACGCCTCCATGGATATCAGAGAGTAGGGCGCTCCCCTCTTCCCGAGTGATGCACTTCAGTAGAACTCCGTTTCTGCTCTGGCGGTATAGGTCCTCACCTACCAGAGTATAGCACTTGGCCTTACGTGCTATCTTCTCAGCTGAGGCATCATCGTCGGGGACCACTCGGTCTCGCAAGAAGGCTAGGATCGGATCCATCCACTGACCTTCCCGGCCAAGCGTGGCGAGCACTTGGTGTTCACCCGGGTACTCCGCTGGGCCAAGCATTTCCCCTGGTGCTGCATCGGCAGCACCGCCACCTTCCCTCCCGGACTTGGGTTTGAGGTGGACGCCACGCCTTCCTCCTGGTGGAGGTCGTGGCGGCAGCCGCCCTCCTCGCTGGCCGGGGCGCGACAACCATACCGTCGTCCCCACTTGAATCGGGTCGTGGCACGACACCATCATCTCCACAGAATCGTGGGTTTGCGATGGACGGCGCGATAGTATTTCTTCAAGACTCACGCAGCAGAAGCCTTTGAGGGCGCAAGTCGCGGAAAGCCCATCCGCAAGGTGATTATCGCAGCAGGGATATGAATATATCCCAACCCTTCAAAGCGGCGCTCCATCTTCCTGACCTCCACCAAGTACACCGCCATGGTAGAGTCCGAGCATTGAAATTCCTTCCTCGCTTGGTTGATGACCAGCAGGGAGTCGCCTTTGACTTGGAGACGCCGGATGCCCGGCAGAAGCGATCGCACATCTGCCAAGTGAGCCCTCATATTCGGCGATGTTGTTCGTGGCTTTGAAGTCGAGGATGACCACGTATTGGAGAACGTCACCGGTCGGGGATGATGGAAGACGCGGTGCTACTCTAGCCGAAAACAAAAATTTTCTACCGCGAACACCTGGGAATCATGCGAGTCAAAGATCATGGAGCATTACCCTTGGAGCACGTTAGCGGTGAAGTAAGTGGGTGAAGCCTCCCGCGTGCTCGAAGCACCGCACGTGGTCGAATCGTACTCCGATGCGCCGCCGAGTGCTCGCGTGATCGCCGAGTGCTCGCCGAACCGCCGAAAGTGCTTGTCGAGTGATCGCTGAGTCCTAGCGTCTCCTCGCCGTGGGTGCGGCGCGGCGGATGTAGATGTGCACGCCGCGAGTTGGAAGAGGGTGAAACCGATCGCCGATTAGCACCGAGGACGATGCAACGGCGTCTCTCACGGTATCCACCGTCCGGGGTGGAACGTCGTGCGCGCGGTGTGCTAGCACCACGTCTTGCGACGGCTAGGGTTTCTGGCGGGGTAGAGGTCGGCGGCTAGGGTTTCGTGGTGGGGAGAACCTGGTGGCAAGCACACCCCATGCCCTTTATATAGAGTGCACTAACGGCCTTCACAATAGAAGCCCATTAGGACTCACGCTAATGGATCTTCTCTGACAGAAATCCATTAGGACGCCAGAGGATCCAAATCGTGTAAACCCACTAATGGATCCAATCCATCGACATGATCCAACCCGTTAAGTGTGTGACCCGTTAGGTTCATGCAAGAACGGCCATGGCCCCGAAACCTCTTTTCCGCACCATCGACAACAATGGTTCCTAGCAGGACATGTTGTCCCCGAATGCACAGTAATGATCGACGGTGAACCTTGATATACTCATATACCGATCCTTTTGCCACGCGATACCGGCCAAGCTCAAGGCAAGATGTGTGCCATCCTTGTGGTAGCTCGACCCA
This sequence comes from Guadua angustifolia, assembly GCA_036346375.1. Lineage (NCBI taxonomy): Eukaryota > Viridiplantae > Streptophyta > Magnoliopsida > Poales > Poaceae > Guadua > Guadua angustifolia. The sequence goes on from JAYEVE010000199.1 coordinate 51,963, forward strand.
TTCACTCGTCAATGTAATGGATATAATTCGTGATTAACACTTTAATCACTTTGGCATGGCCACGCACTTTTCTTATCCATCCACATCGAGGGGCCCGTAGATATCTCTCCCGTTATCAAGGAGGGCAAATTCCATCTTGATCTCTTATATCTCACGTCATGTTTCTTGGCATACCCGTAGCTACCTTTATAGCTCCTATTACGGAGAAGCATTTGTGACCCCAAGGTATACATTACACATTGAGAATCAATAAGAATCTCGTGTCGAAGGATCGATATAGGTATACCACTCGAGACTACATCTCGATGGCACTTCTAAGATAACAATCTCATCGGTGTCTCGAGTGGGTCTATCCAACCCCATGTTCTCTAACATGTGCCCACATTATTGATTTGATATCTCCATATCTATGGTATGTGAAACATTACCATCAATCAATACATGTGCTGGTCAGATCACTATTGTCCCACATAATGATATGTGACCAGGGATCGTTTAGAATAATATCATATAACCAATATGTTTCACAATTAAGTCATACTCAATGAACAAAGGAATGACATTTATTCATGGAACTGATAAGTACATGAACACAGACATATGATACAATCATCTCATATGATCGCCTCTAGGGCATATCACCAACAGACCAGGACGACTCCAGCCCCTGCGCCCTCCAATCTGAATGAACCATCAAAAAACAAAGTCCATGGAGGCGGCGCAGGGGTTTCTTCATCTTCAGGAGTGGCGGGAGTCCATTCGGCAACGAACTCCGCCAACTTTTGACTCTTGATGGCAGTGCGGGGGACAAACTTGAGATTAAACTCCCCCAGTTCCACCGACCATTTGGCAATGCGACCTTCTGCTTCACGGTTGTGGAGGATTTCTCGCAACGGGTAGGCCGTCACCACAGTGACTTCTCGCCCTTGAAAGTAATGCCGCAGCTTCCTGGATGCCACCAGGACCGCGTACAGCATCTTCTGTGCCTGTGGGTATCGAGTTTCGGCTTCATGCAACACTTTGCTAACATAGTAGACTGGCTTCTGGATACCTTCCCTTTCCGCCACAAGCACTGCGCTGATCACTTCAGGAGTAGTAGCAATATACAAAAGCAGCGGCTCGCCTTGCGCAGGAGAAACCAATACTGGAGGAGAGGTGAGGTATCGCTTCAAGTCTTCAAAAGCCTTCTGAGCTTCATCAGTCCATTCAAAATGATTAGTTTTCTTCAACAGCTTGAACAAAGGCAAGCTTCTTTCTCCCAAGCGGGCAATGAACCGCCCCAGGGAAGCCAGTACGGCCGCCAATCGACTTGCTTGAGCCAGGCTGGCGGCTTCATGTGCTCAATTGCCGCTATTTTGTTCGGATTGGCTTCAATGCCCGGCTGGATACCGAGAACCCCAACAAATTTGGGAGGAACGCCAAACACGCACTTTTCAGGATTCAGCTTCAGGCAATTCTTCCGGAGGTTGGCGAAGGTTTCCTCCAGGTCTTGAATCAATTCTTCGCCCTTTTTAACCTTCACAACTAGATCATCAACATACACCTCAAGGTTGCGTCCTATCTGTGGACGAAAAGTAATGTGCATGGCACGTTGGTAAGTAGAACCAGCATTCTTTAAACCAAAGGCCATTCTGACATAACAATAAACACCCATAGGGGTCACAAAAGCAGTTTTCTCTTCATCCTCTACCGCCATGCTAATCTGATGGTACTCGGAGTACGCATCTAGAAAGCATAGCAGCTCACAACCTGTCGTAGAATCAACAATGAGGTCGACTCGCGGCAAGGGATAAGGATCCTTCGGGCAGGCTTTGTTGAGGTCGGTGAAGTCGACACACATTCGCCACCTCCTATTGGATTTCTTGATGAGCACAGGGTTAGCAAGCCACTCAGGGTGAGTGACTTCCCTGATGATCCTTGCACTCAACAGCTTCTCCACCTCCTGCCAAATGGCATCCTGCCGCTCCGGAGTTTGCCACGGATCTTCTCATTTAACCAGGCGACTTGGGAGCGTGGCGGTCGGTGCTCAATCACCTACACTGGGACCCCAGTTATGTTCGGACGGTTGCCGTGCAAACACGTCGAGTTAGGACCGAGGAAGGTGACGGCGTGTCTTCCTATTTGGCTACCGAGGTTGGCGCCAATGTTGACGGTTTTGGGATTCGCCTCACTGTGGCGACCACCTTAACCTCAACGGCAGAGCCAGGCGAGGCGCGGGTCCGAGCCTGAGGGGCTCTCGAGCAAAGCGGCATCGGACGCTGGGCTTGAGTGACACCGACGGAGTCCAAAAGCAAGCTTATGACAAATAAGCAAGGCCGGACTGTCCACATGGATGGTTATGGGGCGGTGCCCTGGCATCTTCACCACCATGTAAGTATAGTGGGTTGCCGCCATGAACTTGGCCAACGCCGGTCGGCCAAGTAGGGCATTATAGGGGAGATCGAAGTCAATGACTTCAAAATCCACCAACTCGGTGCGGTAGTTATCTCTTTCCCCAAAGGTGACGGGGAGACGCACCTGACCCACGGGGATCGCACTAACCCCCGGGGCGATCCCAAAAAAGGGAAAAGTTGGCTTCAGGTCCTGCTGCGGGATCTCAAGAGCCAGAACGCCGTGGAGGACAGGAGGTGAGGAACTCCTCCGCCCACCAACACCACCGACCCAACAGACATTCCGGATCATGGGAGACACCACGATCGGGAGATGCCCTAGGCCGGTGGCGCTCTCAGGGTGGTCAGCCTGGATGAAAGTGATCATCTCCTCCGACCATTTCAGCATCCGACCCAACCCCGAGCTAGGCGCCGTGGCACATACTTCCCTCTTCAACCGTTTATAAGCGGTATTGGAAGGAAGGGTGGTTGAACCACCATAAATGTACGCCACCGTGTGATCCGCCTGCTAGAAAGCCGGTAGGCGGGGTCTTCATCTCGATCATCGCCACGAGGACAACGCTCCTTGATCGGCCGCTCCACCATTCGATCCATGACCTGACAATTGTCCAGATTGTGGGTGTCGGTTCGATGAATTGGGCACCAAGGCCCTCCTTCCTTCCGCCCGCGACGGTCGTTCCCACGACCACGGCGGTCATCACGCCGGTCGTGGCGATCATCTCGCCGGTCACGGCGGTTGCCACGTCGATCACGGCGGTCGCACTTCTACGCCTCAAAATCATCGCGGTCGCGCTCGGCGGCCAATACCCGCCTGGTCTCTCCTGCCTCATGCTTCCGTGCCTTCTTGCTTGGCGGGCCGGAACCCTTTGAGGTCCTAGCTTCATCTTTACCTCAGCCACCCTGGGGACCAGACCCTGGCCCCCTCGCCTCCGCAGCCCGCGCGCACTTATGTGCGAGGGAAAAAAGCTCGGAGGTGGTGTTGATGGTGCGGGTAGCCATCTTCTCCTTCATCTTGCGGTCGCGAACGCCTCTTCGAAAGGCGATGACGACCGATTGCTCCGAGATGTGGGGGATCGTGTTGCAGCGAAGTGATGAATCGCCGAATGAAATCACGCAACGACTCCCCATTTTGTTGCTCCAGGGCATGCAGATCATCCTCCACGCTGGCTGTCAAGGAGCCCTCGAAATTGGCGACAAAGGTCGCGACAACTCCTCCCACTAATGCAATCGACCAGTGGAAGGTTCAATGACCAAGACGGGCGGAGCTACCAAGGCCATAGGAAATAGTTGGCCATAACCTTCCCAGATCCACCAGCTGCTCGCACCACCGTAGTGTAGATTTGCAAAAACTCCTCCGGATTGGTGGTGCCGTCTTAATTTTCTATGGATGTCGGGCGGAATCTGTCGGGCCATGTCACGCAGCGCAACCGTTAGGAAAACGCCTGGCACCCAACACCGTAAATGGAGCCTAGCCGCCCACCGGGAGCTCGGCCCGAAGAGCGAGGGATAGGACTCTCCGCTGAGTCGGAGGAATAAACCCCCTCCTTAGACCGTAGATGAGAGCCATGAGGGGGACTCTCATCCTCGGAAGCTACCCGCTTGCCGCGCCCCTGTTCTTGGACCGGGCGACGCGGCAAACGGCCACGAAGATCACCGCTTCGCCGGCGGGTGTCATCCAGATGACTTCTTAGGTCCCCACGGTTCCTCTCGGAACCGGGACCGGCGCGTCGCATGCCTCTTCCCTGGCCCCGGCCCACCTGGCCAGGACCTTTTCCACCAGGGCGGCTAGAGCCCTCCGTGCCAAAGACGCACTCCAGGTGGCGAGTACCACCGATTACTGCCGGGGGCTCTACCCGGTTGGGCCAGACCCACGAGATCAGCATCCGCGAACCACGGAGTGGCTGGGAATCTCTCGCGAGTTCCACCGGAGGGTGGTCCAAGAGGAGACGAGTTGCATGTAGATTCTGAGCTGGAGTGGCCGCTTCCATGGCCAGCCGACGTCGCACCGGATGCTCCATCACCGCCTCGGGAGCATTGCCACCACCCTACGGGGGCGGGGTGAGGCGATCCTGTGTCCGGTGAGATTGCCGGGACACACCTCGAGCCTGGCTCGACTCTTCCCCTTCCTGATGCTACGAACCCGCCATCTCCAGATGCACGGGCCCGTAAAGAGACACCAAAATCCACCGAAGAGATGATCGGAAAACCAAGCGCATACCCCTACCAGCGCTTTCCCGCTTGCCAGATTCCACGAGCAGGTCAAGTCTACGACCGGTTTGGTTCGGTAGGGGGGTGTCTTCGTAGTTGGTAAACCCTAGCAGAGGGAACCCTAGTACCTCCCACACTAACGAATTCTGGTGTCTAAGAACGTGATGGACACAACGATTTTTTACCCAGGTTCAGGCCCCCATGAGGAAGGGTAACAGCCTTACGTCCTGCCTGATCTTGGATTGTGTATCGTGAGCTTGGTTACAGAGCTTGCAGATGACTACTATTCTCCGAATGTCGTCCCCCCTCCCTGTACTCTAGAGTGCCCTTGTATACATTGGGCTGACACGGGTCGGATAGAGAGAGGGATGTCATCATGTTTATCTTACACGCATTTATTACGCCTCTATGCGCTGTCTCGTTCCTCCAGCCTTAATCAATGCCAGCGCATGGCTTCACCCGGTTCTTCCGGAATGTGACCCCACTGTGACGGGTAGGTATGAGGCGTCAGAGGAATGGGCTTGTAGCAGAATTCCTTGGAATCGATGGACTGACACATGATCTGTCTCGACATAATCACGACGGGAAAGAGGTTTCGGCGAAGCCACCTGCCCCGCTTTTTGTATGGCGGCGGGGCGAAGCAGGCGTGATCGCCCCCGCCGCCCCACACACCACGTGGGACCGGCACCCCGGGGGCGTGTTCGCCCACCTACCGCGTGAGCCGCCCGTGGGCCGGGCGCCGGCGCAAGGCGGGGCGTGGTCGCCCACCTCGCCGCGTGCCACGTGGCGGCAAGACCGGTGGCGGTGTTCGCCCACCGCGCCCGCCAGTCGCCACGCGGGCTGGGCGCCGGCGAGCGGCGTGGTCGCCACCGCCGCCAGCGCGCACACGGCCGACACTGCAAGGGGCGTGGGCGTGTTCGCCCACCGCACGCCAAAGCCGCCACGTGCTGGGCGCCGGCGGAAGGTAGCGTGGTCGCCCACCGCCGCCGCGCGCCACGTGGGTGACACTGATAGACGGGGTGTATCCACCCACTTGCCTGCAAAGCTGCCACGTAGGCCATGCATGCTTTTGTGCGGCAGAGAGGGTACCCTGGTGTAAAGTACACCGACAGTCGTAATAAAGAATGTGGTCTACTTTATTTTCCGATAACCGATTTGAGAAATCGTGGCCACTTAGTGGTTTTTGTAGCCTCGCGGGACCCACCGGATACGTCCCAGAAATTATGGAAAAAATCATGGGCGACATACGCAACGCGGGCTACGACTTATCTATTGGCGACCTGGCCGGACATTGCTCTGGAACGAAGTTGCAAAAATAAAAAAGGCACATACGACCACGAAACCCCAAAAATCGTGGCCACTTAGGAGTTTTCATAGCCTCGCGGGGCTCACCGGATGTGGCCCAAAAAATACGGGAAAAATCACGAACGACCTACGTAACGCGGGCTACGACTTATCTATGGGTGACCTGGTCAGGCGCTGTTCCCCAGTCTCAGTTGCGAAAAAAAAAATCAAAAAGGCACACATGTTACTAATTGAGAAGGATAAGCTAAAAAATGCAAGAACTGAGTTCAAACAATTATACAACATGGTGTTGAAGATAAAAAAATTACAAAAGTACAGCTGTACAACAACTCAGTCACAGCCACGCCTCCTGATTTGGTCCGTGGGGTGCATGAGTGGTGATGGAGGATGGGCGGCCCTCCTAGGCCGGCCCTGTGGCGTAGGGGTTGTGTAGTCTATTGGCGACTCGGGTGTGTCTTGGTGCGGTGCTCCCAAGAGCTGAGAGGGGGTGAGGTAGTTGGTGGACAGGTACTGCTCCACGTCGAACACTGCCTCCTCCTCGATGTCGTTGTAGTCCGCATAGCCGAAAGCACCCTAGGGTCCTGGTGGGGCGTGAGATGAAGACTGACCCTCGTGATCCCTCTGTCTCTACTACTACTGTGCAGGAGGACACGATGGCTCAGTGGGGCGACATCGGCCCTGGGGACAATCACCACGGGAGGTGAGCACGGCTCCACGAGGAGGGGGAGGTGCTAGCCCACGAGGACGCTATGCGCTATGTACGACGATGTCTCGCCCCCCAACAGGTGGCTAGGCGACCTATCCGCCTCACCATGTCGCGGACCCACGCAAAAGATGCCTCGAGCTCAGCGGTGGTGATCTGGATGCCCGCTCAGAGGCGTGTCAACTTGGACACAGCCTCCACCTCCACCTCCGCTACAAGTTGCACCTGCATGTAATGCCGGGTTGATATGAGGTAATTTACATAAAAAAGACATACGTATAGAGATTCGATTGTGACACTTACGCGAAGTTGTCCCTCTGGGACATCTTTGAAGGGTATGTGTCCGACACCGATTCCTGAGCTGTGACATACGATGCTGGTTTGTACCCCACCCTGAGCCGAGTCCGCGGCGCGAACTACTCCATGTACTGCTCGTACATGGCATGGTGGTACGGCCGGATCTCGGTGACCATGTCCGCCTCGCGTCGTCCACCTGCAGTGCCTGCACACACATACGATGGGTTTAAGCGAAAGTGCAGTGCAGCCCCCATCTTGGTCATCCTGCAATGCAAAAACAGCAATTTACATACAACATCCATTCCGTGGGAATGCTAAGCAGTGTACTCAGGAGACATACCTGTGAGCGCCACGTGAGACAACGTGAGTAGGCGGCAGGGAAAGATCGAAGAGGCCGAATCGCCACAAAGACTTCGGCATGCGGTAGTACTCCTCCACATACAAAGTCGAAGATGAGGACCTTACGGGTGAGCCAGACCCGCTTGTCCCACCAGCAAAGCTCAGAGAGCTCGAAGGTGCTTTCGGACACGGATGTCGTAAGGCGCAGGCAAGCATCCATCGCGCGGCCCTCGCCCGGAGCTTGTCGAACTCCCGAATGAACTCGGGGTAGGACCTCCTGACCTAATGGTGGGTGTACAACCGCTGCGCAGAAATAAAAAGTAGTGCATGTTATGAAAGTGGGAAAGTGGGGAATAAGATACAAAGGGGCATACCTGTCGCCAAACCCAGTAGAGGCCCATGGTGGGTCAATCGATCGGGTGCTGGTGGTATAGATCCTGTGAGTATGGCGTGGGGTCAACAACAGGCCTACAGACGGAGAAGCGCTCCCAGGACCACAACTACAGTAGTAGGACGCAACCCGTCATTGTCGCGTTCTGCTTTGCCCGAGAGACAACGTCGCACAGACCTCTATACGTTGCTGCGAGCACGGCAGAGCTCCACAATCATCGCACCATCTGTTTATAACGAGAATGTGTTACCTGTTTACCACAAGAAAGTTAGACATGTCCTGTCATAATAGATTTTAATGGAATGTGTTACCTGATCCGCCGGGGTGTCGGCGATCGACTGAGCATACTTAATCAGGTGCCGGTCCACCGTGTTCCCGTGCGAGGACAGAAACATCACCCAACCGAATAGCAATAGAAGGTACGCCTCCAGGTGGCGTGCCACGACCTCCTCCTCGGTGTGCGGGTGGATAAGCTCAGCCTGTAGTATTTGGTACAATATTGTCAGCAGCTTAGTGCGTATCCGTTAAATTTCAATGAAGGATGTACTAACTGTGACCAGAAGCAGCCACGCCTTTGACAGTCCGTGCCACTCACCCAGCCTGAGGGGCACATACGGGGCTGCCTGAGGGTGTCGTAGCACCTCGACGAACCGCGCCTCAAACTCTGTAGCCCACGTGATGGAGACGTCGTGCGACACAACTACAGGACCCGCACAGAGGAGTCCTAGAAGGTAACACACGTCCAGCAGCATCAGAGCTATCTCTCCGCAGGGCAGGTGGAACGTGTGTCTCTGGTCTCTACCGGTCGATGAGTACGGTCAGCAGAGACTGGTCGTACCCGAACCATGGGATGTGCGTGCCCTCCGCCGTTGTAGTGTGAAGCATTGCTAAAATTCCATTCACAGGTAAGTACATGTATATAAAAGAGTAGGAAAAGTTCGCAGCTTACTGTGGAACACAGCGTGGGTCGATGCGAAGCAACTCGTTTGGCACCCGAGGCCACAGTGTCATCAGCTCTCGGCCCTGAACTGCGGACAACCTAGACCGGTGGGTTGAATCCACAGATGCGATCTAGCGGACTTCGAAGGGCAAGCGTTAGCAAAGACGCCCAACTCCTGCCATCGCAGTCAGGCTGCGTGGTTACAAAGCAAATACATGATTAGAAAGCAAATAAAACAAAACGGACAATAAGTAAATGTATGAAGCAAATGAAACAAACTAGAGAATAAGTAAGCGAGAAGGCAAATAAAACAAACTGGATAATAAGTAAATGTTACACATTACAACTATGAAAAATTAAATGAAAAGTAATAAAATGTTGCATATTTAAATATATGTTCGATCACACACATAGATTCAAAAATTACATGACAGGAACAATAATTAACTGGTACATATTGAAGTACGTGAAGTAAAGAAATACATGAAATAAAATTACATTATCCATAATTACGGCGTGCTTCAGACTCATCCATATCGTTCCTAATACGCCATGTCCTTCGACGCCCGACCTTCTGCTTCAACATTCGGATGTTCGGTACCTATCGATGCCCAAGAGGGGGGCTGCTGTGAATGATCCATCGACTTGGTACCCGTACACCTTGTTATGCCATGTGTTGAGAACACTTTGCTTGTAGTAGTAGTGGGAGATGTCACGGATGCTATGATTGATGTGTCTCGCGGCCGCGACAATCACGTGTGGAGCGACAAGTCAAAGAAAGTGGCTTCGGTAGGAGCACTTCAGTCAAGCATTTCGGAATATATGCAGATAGGAAGTCCACTCGGTGGGCACCTCTACCACTCAGTCACCGCGGCACGTGGTACCTCCGCTCCACGCCACTCTCCGTGTCAGCGATGTCTGTGCCTTTCGTGTCTTGTTGGCCATGTAGGTAGATACAACCGTTGAGTACAACAAGCGATTGTTCAACATACATGCAACGGAGTTTGTATATCTCTCAACGAAATATCTTTGGGTGCCTAATAACACACCTTCAACAATGCCCACTAATGGAAGGCATCTTGTGCCTTTCATTACCTAGTTGTAAATCTCCGCCAGGTACGTTGTCATTATTCCATAACGGGAACTGCCTCAGCATGCAAAAAGGACCATTTCTCTAATGGCTCATGCTGTATTCAGTCCATGAAACTCTTTATGCTTGTCCCCGACCTATGCCGAATGTTTGGTGCATCAGTCAGGAGCGCACATAAGGCTATGGGGTCATCTACTTACTCATGGTAGACTATAGGGTTCCTTGATGAACTAGCGGCATCCCTTGGATTCAGTGATTACTTCTTGGTTAGTTCATCCAATGTCCTCCATAGTGCATCGAACTTTCATCTGGTTCTATTTGCCTGTACCGCTTGAACATGTTCATAGGCTCCTTGTTCTAATCGACGAAAAATTGGCACCCATGTGCCTCATGCACCACTTCGCTGTGTCCGCCACTTCTTCGCTCCCATGATGTTAGACCCTTGTTGCATATCTACGATCGCCCTTAGCAACCCTGCATGTCGGTCATGGATGACACATGCATCAGGGCGATCCTGAACAACTGCCACCTTGACTCTTTCAAGAAACCAATACCAGCTCTCCGTGTTTTCCCCCTCCACGAAGGCCAATGCGATCGGTAGAACCTGGTTGTTAGCGTCCACCACGATTGCAGTTAGAATCTGGCCCTTGTATTTCGCTATGAGGAATGTGCCGTCCATGCAAATAACCGGGCGACAGTGTCGGAATGCATTTATGCATGCGTCGAGGGCGAAGAAGGCCTGCTGCAAGATTCACTTACCCGTGCACACACCATCTGCAGGAAACTCCGCAAGGTCGATGAAATTACCGGGATTCCTACATGATATTGCCCTGAACAAGTGTGGAATATTCTCATAGGAAGCCTTGTATGTCCTGAACCGTATTTGCAAAGTTGTCCTTTTTGCTCTCCATACCTTTCCGTAGCTAATCTTGTACTGAAACATCTCCTCTATGGCTCTGATAATATATCGAGGATCCAGAGTCGTGATTGTCCATGATATGACCATAAAACACATTAGCTACCCAAGTGAATGACAGATTGCGGTGTTCCTGGTCTGCTTCCTCCAGTTCACAGTTATGCTCCATCGCTATGGAACATTTCCAGTAGTCCTTCCACTTCCCCTTGTATGCATGCACCCGCCATGGGCACAAATCAACTATGCACTTCACGTCGTACTTTTTTTTGCTGGACTTTACTACCCTGAATTGCCGCCGAAGAGACATTGACCAGTACTTCACTGCATCCATCACAACCTCCTTGTCTTTATATAAGGCCCCGCTGCGTGACCTCGTTTTCATGATACTCCCATGCCTCTCTGTTCCCTTCATTCATTACTAGTGTTGAAGTATAAGTGAATTGTCCACTTTTCCTCATCAGCTTAAGCTTTTGGGTGAACTGGCTGGTGCATGCAATTTAATATGGTATCAGAGTCAAGAGGTCTCGAGTTCAAGATTCCGGTTGGCGCAATTAAAAAAATAATTGCAGCCCTTCTATTCACGTCCTAGGACCCGAGGAGCTTATGCTATGGGGAGTGTTGTAATGAACCTAAACATTTAAGAGTAGTAAAACCTAGTATTTAAATTGAATGTGAATATTTTTGGAGCTTTATTAATTTCCTTGGTTTTATTTGGAGCTTCTTGGATTTTATTTGTATTTTTGTAATGCAAGAAAAATCAATTAACAAAGAAACAAAGAATGAAAAAGAGAAAAAGGGCAAGAATCAAAAGGTAAAAATTTGGAAAAATTGATCATGAAACCTTGAGCATGTAAATAAGCTATTTCAACTGTCAAATGAAATTTACCCATAAGGAAATGAGGAAGAAAAATAAAACAATAGTTTTTATTCCCCAAATAATGTGTTGTCGAAATTGGTGTAAAATATTGGGATAGAAAATGGAGATGTAAAACTTATATGAGAACCTTATTGATATATATATGTCTAGTAAAAACATAATAAAATAATAAGATGGTTTAATACTTATTAAAATTAGAAAACTAAAACCTCAAAAAGTGGAAATTGCCATGTCGAATTTTCATTGAATAATGGTGTGAGATTTTGAGTTGAAAATTTTACACCAGAATACTTAGCTCAAATTAAATTTAAAAACAAAATTTCAAAAATAATAGTCTTCATTTGACCCCAAATAAAAATCAAAGTCGAGACTAGAAATTCAAACAAACATGTTGAAAGAATATTTAAAATTCTCGATAACTTGGTTTAATCTCAAATTTTACCAGGGGTAAATCTGTCTTGAGACCTCAGTAAAAAAGTTTTGAAATTTTATAGATCTATTTGACCACCAACAAAATCAGAGAGAGAGGGAGAAAATCACCCACAACCACCCTGTTTCTTTGACGATCCAACGACATGTGGGCCGACTGCTTTTCGTCTCCGCTCGTTGGTGCAGCGGTGGAATCCTCAACCTCTGGCGGTGGTCCGGTCCCATGCCGGGCTCATCTCCCTCCACCCTCCGTTCGGTCGACCAGTGTAGCGAGGAGAACTCTCCCGAAGCGATGAAGCCAGCCGATGCTTGATTCAGCGAACCAATTCGCCGTTCGGTCATCTCACTACATCAACTTCGCCTCATCGCTGTACGGTCCATCCACGAGTCTCTCGCACCATGCCTTTGCCATTAAACTCTCCCGCCTACTCTTCGTCGCCTTCCAGCGAGTCAGTTTATCGTATCTGCGCGTCCACTCAACAAAGACGCTCGACCCACTACAAAGCCGTCTCGGTGCGCGTTAGCACTCTTTCCCTTTCCCTTAGCGCTTTCGAGGTGGCTCATGGCTCCTTCTTCATCCTCCCCGTTGTTCACCGAGAGCCGAGAGAAAGGGGCGAATCGACATTCAAGCCGAGCAATAGGTAAGCCATGAAATCGAATCCACCGCAAGTTTCGCCGTACATCCTAGAGTCCTAATCGAGTCTCAATTCGAACCCTTTCTCTCGCAGTTGCCTTATTTCCCCGGTCTTCTTCTTCAACTTCGGCGCACCGTGGACGGGCGTCTCCACTTCTTCTCCGACGCCGTTCTCAGGTGAAACCGCATCCCCATGCCTCACTGATTCTTGCCGAGTCCTCGCCCAGGCCAATGGATCATCGGCGTTAAGCCTTCGCCGGAGATCCGTGGCGGCCACCGCATGCGCACGTGGGCGAGTATGCTCCCGGCCACCCCGTGCCGTGTGAGTACCACCAACGTGTTCGCCGCGTCGTACAGAGCCGAGGGTGCCACCCATTCGTGCGTTCAAGAACGGGCCTCACGGCGAACTCAAACCGAAGCTCCTATTTTACGCTCATCGGCCTGGGACCGGCACGTCGATGTGTGACCTTGTGTCTCTGTCGGTGGGGTCCGTTCGTCAAGATGGTCGAAGTCGGTTTAGCGAAATGAAAGCGGTTTTCTAAGCTTAAAGCGTATTTTCCATTTTTGGAAAATCTGATTTTTGAGGGATTTTTCAGACCCGAGGCTATTCAAATTTGAATAACTTTTGAACCAATAGTTCAATTTGAGTGAAATAAATTTCTAAATTCATGTAAAATCCAGTAGATTCAGAATATGCAAAAATATTTTTAGGTGAGTCACTGTGTGATTTTTAGTAAATGAAATACATGAGAAAAAACTTTATGCCTTAAGAAATTAGTAATTTTAATTTTCGGTAAAATGAAGAAAAAGTAAATTTTATGGAACCTTTATCTTGTGAGTAGCTTAAAATGCATAATAATGGTGTTCAAGCCGGGATATTTCATAAATTTAATAAGTCCTTAATGAACATGTTATATATATATATATATATATATATATATATATATATATATATATATATATATATATTAAAGTAAATATGTGCTTTAATAAAGTAGAAGTATGGTATGGTCAAGTTATAAAATGCAAAATTATATTAACTGTGATGGCATTGAACCTAATGGAGTTTCTCGTTATTCATGTATATCCTTACATGCATAATCATACATATGCTATATATATATATATATATATATATATATATATATATATATATATATATATATATATATATATATATATATTCTAGAAATGTTGTCAATAACTAGAATTTTATTAAAATGTTGTTTTGAATCAATCCAATCAAAAGGGATAAGAATCGCTAAAAATTTGAATTGATTAAATTATTATAAACTTAAACGATTTTTGCATCTTGAATTAAGTAAAATAAAGATAAAGAATTCATAAAAAGTAGTTACGTTACGTGTGTTGAGTTTTATTTGTTCTTGCTATCAATTTTCTTTTTGCCCTTTTTATTCGTTGATCACCGATGTGCCTGTCGAGGAGGACAATCTTGCAGGTGATCCAGAGTTTGAGCCAGACAGTGCAGAGCAAGGCAAGCAACTCCTTGATCATGATGAGCCCAATACTTCACTTACTATATGTTGTTTTTGCAATTGTATTATGCATACGAGTAATTCTCTGTAAAAACTGTTATGTTGGGTAGAACTAGTAGTTAAACTTGTGTAATATGGATTTCCTTTAATCTGTATGACATGCGAACCTTGTAACCGTAAGTATGGTTTAGACATATAATAATGTCACTGTGGGTGTAATCGATAGAAATCGTAATCGCTTAGCCATGCTCAACGCTAAAATGGTTCATTTTCAATTTGTTTATTCAAACAACTGCTATTTGGAAAGGTTGCAAGTAGTTTACTAAAAACCCAAAATAAAACTATGGTTTCGACGTGGGCGATTAATGGCAATAGTCGGGTGTGCAAAAAGGAACTGCACGTAGTATAGGGTGAAGTGTCGCCCATGTCAATGTAAGGACCGAGCAATGGAACGCTATTGATCCATGTTTACCGTGCAACCACGAGGGCTATTTATGGGGTAGCCTTAGCCTATTAAGTTGTTTAGACATGACTTTGCTCATTAGTAGGCGGGAGTTAGCAGAAGCACTCCTGCTCGATTGCTTGTGAGGGCTTCCATACTGTTCGTATGGGTAATTATTGGCCTGGCACAGCAGGTATGCATCTGCCGTGTTCGTAAACGTGGTGTTGGGTGTGATGAATGTGGATCCACGACTTGGGTGTGTGTTTTTGTTTCTACGGCGGTGGTTAACGTCCCAGGCTGGGTCGAAGTCATGTCTAAATAATGTAACGGCTCTGTATGATCACCCTGCCGGCACACCTAAGGAAGTGTGTCGTATGGCCTAGCAAAAAGGTGATTCATTCCTTTTGGGTAAAGCTGTACAACTCTGCAGAGTATAAAATCTAATCGATTAGCCGCGCCCGCGGTTATGGGCACTTGGTGAAGTCATTCCAATGTTAGATTTTGGTATTTTCTGAAAACTGGAGTTTCGGTTTGAAACTGTTTTGACAACCTGGTTTTATGACCAAAGGAATCGACATATATGGCTGTTCAGTCGGGTAGACTGGATGTGGAATTGTATTTACTTTATGTAAATTTACCTGTTCATTAGCAATTTTATAAATGCGAATTTCAATCTAATATTGGCTTATGTTTTACTTCTTTAAGCAACTGCAAAATAACTAGAGCCTGTCATTGATTAAGCCTGCATGATTATTTATTTGCATTTGTTAACCACTACCAAGTCTTGCTGAGTACCAATGTACTCAACCTTGCTTTACACACTGTCTCAGAGGTTGAAGATTCAGTATTGCCAGATGACGTGTATTTTCAATCAGGACGTGGGGATTTTGACGACGACTTCTTCTAGGAGTTATCCCAGTCTGATGCCTGCGGGTTTTGGGGCAATCCACCTGGGTTTTGGATCTTTTGCTGTCGTGTTGTTGCTACGCTATTAATATTTCTAAGTGCTGTAAAATACTCTGTATAATTAATCTTGTGCAGGTTATAAATATCTTGTTTGGTTATAATATTGTTGTTGTAAACTTGTGTGTGCTAGCTACTGATCCAGGGACTAGTACTGTATACACATGGAGGTTCCTGTTCAGCCGAATGGGGTCTCACAAGTGTTGAAGTATGAGTGAATTGTCATCAAAATTATAATTAGTTCACACACCAGAAATTTAATAGTTAGGTCATCAAAATTATAATTAGTTCACACACCAGAGACAGACACCTTAGGAGTATTGTCCTCCTCGTCTAAGTGTTCGCCATCAGGGACTTTCTCATCCACACGGTCCTCCCCCTTCATCAAGTCAACTATGTCCTCCACCTCCTCCCCCTCGTCGGTCACCCTCCACGCCTCCATGACTGTCTCCTCGCCCCCACCCCCCCGATCCCTTCGCCACCGCCAATCTCGTGTCCCCCGTCTCCGGGCTCCTCGCCACCTTCATCGTCGCATTCTTGCATATTTGTCTTCCCCTCCTCCGTAATATCTACTCCGACATCACGAACCTCCGACACTGATGGAGGTACCTGGTACCACTGTACCAGCAACATGAGCAGCTAGCCCCGCTCCACGGCAAACCCAACATAGCTCCTGCATGACAATATCCCGTTAATAGGAATCAACTCTCCATAAAAACAGTGTTGCGCACGGTTTACTACTGCTCTAACTCGCAGCCGAATAATCTGGGCATCCAAATTGAACATCCAAAACATCCACTCCAACAAAGCCCTGTATGTCCTATCCTTCGGCCTAGATATGCCCCGTACGACTCATGAAAATGCTGACAAATTCACTCCATTCGGCCCCTGTGCTATCTCCCCATCTCTATAAAATATTTGAAAATGCAATTTCTCCGACATGCTGCCTACAACGTCAGACCGAAATATTCATCAATTCTCTATCTAACCGCATCATGTATTACCATATAAATGTTACATTGAGGTTATATAATGTAACATTACCGTTAGAAATTAGTAGGTTTGGGTGCGATGAGTTATTGAGGGTATATATCTGTTCTGCTCCACAGAATGTAATATAGTTTGCAATCGCTACCACAAATACTTCAAATAATAATCAAGATTGACTCTTCTACCTCAAACATTGCCCATATCAGTTTCTTATGTTTGTACTGTTTTATCTTTTAACTTTATATCATACTATCATACCTTGCCATGGTAGCAATTTGAGCCAATGTCAACTAAATGTTGTCTTCTCTTGAGCAAGAATACTTGTTTTCACATAACATTACCAAGGTCAGTCAAATGTTTTGTTATTGCGGCTGGGCGTATAGCGCAGTTGGCGAGCTCGCTCGTTGAGCGGCCTGCCCGTCCGCGTTCGACGTCGCTTCGGACGCTGGTGCGCGTGGGGTGTGGTGCGTGTCGCGTGAGTCGCGCGCGTGCAGGAGGCGTGTGTGTGTGGAGAGTGTGCCGTAGCGTAGCCGCTGTTGTTTTTTTCTTTCTATCTCAACGCCAGAGCTCTGCCAATTTTCAAAAAAAAATGTTTTGTTATTACGGAACCTGTTTATATTGAAACGCCATATTAAGTAAATAAACATATAATAACAGAGATGTTTCTGTTACTTCCAGGAATGCTTTTAGCTTTTACTTGATAAAATTCATTTGTATCTATTACATCTTGTTCACACCAATTAAGCAGCCAAGCAAGAAAGAACAGCCCGAGGATGGCAGGCTGAATACCATGGCAGTAGCTGCTCCAACCCAGCCATCTGGAAATAACAGCATTTTTTGGGGAGTAAGTTTCACAAAACTATGGGTTTCCTGTACAAACTATTAGAAAAACTATAGATATTGGCTTCTATTTCACAAAACTATAGGTTTTAGAATTAGTCATTTCTTGTAACAGGTCTGACAATATGGGTCCATATGGTGGTCTTACCCACCCTCATTTCCCGTTTCACTTGTGTATGAGGCTGCTATGTGGGCGCAGAGAGTCATTCCTATTACAAGAAACAGTTAATTCTAAGACATGTAGTTTTGTGATATAAGTTCTCCTAAAATTTATAGTTTTGTGAAATAGAAGCTAAAATATGTAGTTTTTTGATAATTTCTACAAAAATCTGTAGTTTTGTGAAATTTACTCTTGTTTGGGAGAATGTGGCGATAACAGACAGGACTGAAATGGAGAGGTGTGCCCACAAGTCTTTATACAAAGAGCCGCACCAGCAGAATCTGTGGCAAATATTACCAGCAGAGAACCACACAGCATCTTATGATAGTCAGGGAAAATCCAATTTGGGGACCAATAGTTGTGATAAAGGAGCACTTGATAATTTCACTGCTACTGAAGCTGAGGTTGCAACTGAGCTCGACAACTGGATGGATAGGGAAACTAGCTGTGGGGTCAAGGGAGGCCTTGTGCTTCTGGGAACCAAAGAAGCACAGATGGATCAGCTTCAGTAGTACCAAATCTTACTGAACAGGCAGGCAACTCTCATGTGGCAAATGTTGCGCAGGGGTCATCTGATCAGTGGCAGCAAGTTGAGAAGCAGTTGAGTCCAAGACTTATGATGCTACTGAGATCCATCCAGAGCCAACTCAAACAGTTCCCTTGCCTGTCAATACTTGGTAACCCTCGTCTCTGACTACTTGGGAACCCTTGCCTGTCAATACTTGGGAAAAGCGTCGTGCCAGTGACAGTCAAATGGTGCCGCCATGTTGAGGGTCAAACAAATGTAGGAAGTAACTATGGCTACAAGGAGAGGGTAGGCAGGACACGGGCCTTCTGCGAGATGCCAGCTCTGTCTAGGGCTCGCTGGATGCCTAAATACAGCTCCCATCCTCAGAGCAGTGTGCAAGACAGTGGCGTTTCCGAATGGACGTCGGATTCCCACGAAGACATATCTGATATGGACAACTCCCAGGGCTTTGATAGTAACATTCTAGGCAGCAGCGGTAGCAAACTAACTACAGAGATGGCGAAATGGATCTGCACAGTGGACAAGTCAAAGTACACATGGGATTTGAGGATGAAAACCTTGTGATGTGGAATCAGAGAGATTGGGAGTATCAACAGGTCAATCCGGCACCACAACAATAATGGCCAGCACGGTGTGAGGTACCGCAGAGGCGGCGACACGCATTGGGAGAGGGGCTGTGATGCTGGGGTGCCAACTTACGGCGCAAATGAGGCGAGACTAAAGGCAGACATTTTGACTAGCATCCAGAGCCAGAGCCAGAGCCAGTAGGATCTTCTGACGCTGGATGCTAAAAGGCAGACATTCTGAGTAACATCCAGAGCCAGAGCCAGTAGGATCTTCTGACGCTGCCCCTGACATCCAGTGGAACCCCGGTGCATTCAACTTCTCACTCAGTCTGGTTGCTAGTGAGTGGCGTCAGAATGAGCCTAGTTGCTGAGACGTCCGGTTAGCGTAGCAACTTTTTTGTCAGCTTAATTACGTAATTGTTGACCTCAGCAATATCTCTGATAGTAGTTGGTAGGTGATATATATCTAGTGAGTGGCGTCAGAATGAGCCTAGTTGCTGAGACGTCCGGTAGGGCGTAGCAACTTTTTTGTCAGCTTAATTACGTAATTGTTGACCTCAGCAACATCTCTGATAGTTGGTAGGTGATATATATTGTACAGTATTTACAAGTACAAGAGGATTTTCCAAAAAGGTTGGTCCCACTGTCACATCTTTTCCTCCCATGTAATTTTCTTGGGATCCACTGTAATTAACTTTACAATAAGGAAAGTGCATGCGGCATGCCTGGTGGCTCCCACAATTTTAATAATTACTACAGTAATAGTCAAGGTCTTCGATGTTAAACCATGTAAAGCAACCGAGTGATGTCTGTCTCAAAGTTGCTCGAGACTGTAATTAACTTTACAAAAAGGAAAGTGCTTGCCTGGTGCCTCCCACAATTTTAATCATTACTATTTAATAGTCAAGGTCTTCGATGATGTTAAACCATGTAAAGCACAGGAGTAGCTATCCTCCACCAAACCAATGTCCGACTGATTGATCAGTTGGTGGAAAAGGAAACAACCTGCATGCAATAGAGAGAGCTAAAACCTCAAGCTTTCTCCGAAAGCGGTGCTCTATTCTCGCCAATGCATCACTGCCCAGACATGGCACTTAATTTTCCATCCACATCCATCGTGCTGCTGATCGCCTTGTCCACTGACCTAAGCGCAAGAGCAACAGGGACACTGACCTAAGCGCGCTGCTGGCTTTCAAACGATTGAAGAAGAAGGCTTGAGCATAAAATACTTTAATTAATTACCCATTTGATGGCAGACATAGACCTGATTTTAGATGTGACGCAAAAGGGGCGCACAAAAGAAAATAAATGGCCGGGCCGGGCGGGGACAATAGCCTTTTTTTTCTTCTCTACTTCTAGTACTAGTAACAGTTATTCCATTTGTCATATCTCGTAACGT
Organism: Guadua angustifolia; assembly: GCA_036346375.1. Lineage (NCBI taxonomy): Eukaryota > Viridiplantae > Streptophyta > Magnoliopsida > Poales > Poaceae > Guadua > Guadua angustifolia. The sequence continues at coordinate 71,867 of JAYEVE010000199.1, forward strand.
AGTGAGCATATTGCAAAATAAAGCATATGTATGTGTAATATATGAGTATATAAAACCATCTAAGTGTTATGTAAATTTTTAGACATACTTATTTTTATATACGATATGAAGATATTTCCCAAATACACTAAAAATGATGGACTCCTTGCAATTTTCATGTGTACCATATTAGAATATCTTATAATTAATATATAAGTGTATCCAAAGTGATAAAGAAATATTTTAAGTTTGTTTATGTGGTAAATCATAGTTGGAACAACATTGGGAGTAGAAGGTGTGTGTGTATACACACATACACAAAGTAGTGCTATCTACGCGTGCGTACAGCTACGCCCTGGTCATAACCCTGGTTCGTTTGTTGCTAAGCGCATTTAAACCATTCACGTACATCCGCTTCATATGTTGCTAAGCCAAAAGAAATAAGGTGTATTTGGCGCGCCATATATATCTATGTATATACGTATATGTACATATGTATGTATATTAAAAAATTTGACCATCAGTCAAGATCTCCAATGTGAAAGCACATGTCAGAAGTTGGCACGTATCATAAACTACTAAATCAAGGTCCAGGTCTGAGTGACCGGTCAGAAGTGGAGAGAGGAAACATCTTGCATGCATAATGGAGAGCTAA